>CAUYRH010003563.1:0-13165 GCA_963574655.1 Perodicticus potto
TTGTAGAGACAGAGTCTCATTCTCTTGCCCTTCGTGGAGTGTTGTGGAGTCACAGCTCACAGCAACCTCCACCTCTTAGGCTTGAGGGATTCTCCTGCCTCAGCCTCCCAGGTAGCTGGGATTACAGGCGCCCGCCACAACACCCAGCTGATTTTTGATGCAGTTCGGCCGGGGCCGGGTTTGAACCTGCCACCCTCGGTATATGGGGCCGGCGCCCTACTCGCTGAGCCACAGGCGCCGCCCGCTATAGGAGCTTTTTTCTGTGCCTCCAACATGCCATGTATGGTCATGCCTCAGAGCATTTGCATGGACCATGCTCTCTGCTGATGAACTCTCCAACATATCTGAGGCCCAGAGAGATTGAGTCAGTGCCCAATGTCACCAGCTCCGTGGAAGTGTCTGTGTGACTCCACCTTAGTCTGAGTTAATGGTGAACACAATGGTGAGGGAGCATTCCCCACCAGCCCCACGAAGGGACCTACCTTGAACTTGATCTCCTGGTTCCAGAGGACCAGGCTGAAGTAGGTTCCAGGGTCACATGAGCTTCCACTGGGAGCCTCATCCCTGAGCTTCACAAATGCCCCCAGATTTAATTTCTCCACATGCTGGGGATGCAGAGACAGGGGGGTCTAAGAACAAGGCCCATGGCCACTCAGGCCCCCTAGATGATGTGGCCTTTGTCCTGGCTACACCATCCACAATCTCTGCTTGGTCCCTGGAGTCAAAGGATGAAGATCCTGAGCCTCCATTCCCATCCTTACCTGGCAGTCCCGATTGCTATTGTAGAAATAGATGTTGAGACCCTGGAGGCCTGCCCAGAACTTCTTGTAATCCTGCGGACCAAGGGTAGAAAGAGAGAGAGAAGGAGATGAAATGGAAAAGCTGGGTGGTGCCTATGGCTCAAGGAGTAGGGTACCAGCCCCATATACCAGAGGTGGTGGGTCCCCCAGTCAAAAACTGCAAAAAAAAAAAAAAAAAAAAAAAGAAAAGAAAAGAAAGAAAGAAATGGAAAAGCTGAGGACCTCCAATATACTTGGTTCTGCCACAGGGCCTTTGCCCCGGCCGTTCCACTCTGCCCTGCTCTCCACTCAGATCTTCACACAGCTGCCTTCATTACCTGCTTTGGGATTCATACCAAATGTTACATGTTTAGGAAGGCCTTACACACAGATAGCCCAGCTTCTGGGTATCTGTTTTCCTCTGAGAAAGGACCAAAGGGAACCATGATGGGATGGGGGACCAGAGCAGTCCCCCAATCAATGGATGTGGGGGATCTGGAGTAATTAGAACTAATTACCTTTATGGTATTCTGTCCACCTACCCATCCGTGTACCTATATCCATCTATAATTCATCCACCCATCCATTTACCCATCATCCATCCATCCAACATTCACCCTTTTACCCATTCATCCATCCACCCATCCATTCATCATCCATGCATCCACCATCCTACCCATGGTGGTAGATGATCCATCTAGCCACCTTCTCTTCTTTTTTTTTTTTGAGACAGAGCCTCAAGCTGTCACCCTGGATAGAGTGCTGTGGCATTGCAGCTCACAGCAACCTCCAATTCCTGGGCTCAAAGCGAGTCTCCTGCCTCTGCCTCCCAAGTAGCTGGGACTACAGGCGCCCGCCACAACGCCCGGCCATTTTTTGGTTGTAGCCGTCATTGCTGTTTGGCGGGCTCGGGCTGGATTCGAACCCACCAGCTCAGTTGTACGTGGCTGGCGCCTTAGCCCGTTGAGCCACAGGTGCCGAGCCGCCACCTACTCTTCTATCTGTCCATCCAATCATCCATCCATCAACTCATGCATCCCTTTACCCACCCATCATCATCCATTCATCCATCTATCTACCCTAACTATCTAGCCATCCATCTGTTCATCCATAATTACCCACACAGACACATACAAGCATTTCACTAAGTTTCCTGAGGGTCTACTATGTGCCAGCCCTGCTCCAGGCACTGGGAACAGAGCGTGATTAAAGTCAGTATGATTAGTTTATTGTGTACCAGCGCTGTGCTGCTGGGCAAGTCATTTGAGTTCTATTTGCCTATATTTCCCCAACTATAAAACAGTGATAATAATGGTACTCAGTTCATAGGATCTTGTGAGAATTATGTGGGTTAACACATGTAGAACACCAGAGCTTCTGTGATCAGATCCCAAACATGCTAGCCGTGACTGCAGCCCTAATGTACCTATTTCACAGAAGAGAAAACTGAGGCTCAAAGATGCAGAGTCACTTGCATAAGGCCTGGGAGTTGCAGTGGGGATTTGAACCTGGGTCTCCTGAACTTGGGAGCCCATGATCTTTCTGAACAACTGTGATCTGCTGCCTCCAGAGGATGATGTTTTGGTTGGGGTGGTTTTGCACACATGGAGGCAAAGGGAAAGGCTACTCCAAGTGGAGGGAACCCCAGTGGCAGAGGCAGAGAGGTGGCAGGGAGAAGCCAGGAGTGGGTGGTGTGGGCTGTATTAGAAATGAATATAGGGCCAAGAGTAGTGGCTCACATCTGTAATGTAGCACTCTGGGAGGCTAAGGCAGGAGGGTCGCTTGAGGGCAGGAGTTTGAGGCTACAGTGAGCTATGATGACACCACTGTACTTTAGTCTAGGCAAAAGAGTGAGATTCTTTCTCAGAACAAAGAAAGGAAAAAGGAAAGGAAAGAAAAAAGAAAGCTGGGCTTGGTGGCTCACAGGTGGGAGAGTCCCTTGAGTTCAGGAGTTTGAAACCAGCCTGAGCAAAGAGCAAGACCCTGTCTCTACTAAAAATAGAAAAACTAGCTGAGCATTGTGGTGGGCACCTGTAGTTCCAGCTACTCAGGAGACTGAGGCAGGAGGTTTGCTTGAACCAAGGACTCTGAGGTAGCTATGAACTCAGCTGATGCTACTGCACTCTCGCCTGGGGCAAGAGATTGAGATTCTATCTCAAAATACAAAAACAAAAATAAACCCAGCCTATGCAAGAGCAAGACCCTATCTCTACTATGCCCATGGTATACTACTTAGATGCAGTGGTTCTCGGCCTTTTTAATGCTGCGGCTCTTTAATACAGTTCCTGTGAGTTGTGACCCACAGGTTGAGAACCACTGAGTAGAAACAGAGTAATTGGGTGGCTGAGGCACAAGGATCCCGAGAGTCCAAGAGATTGAGGTTGTTGTGAGCTATAATGACATGGCACTCTACCCAGAGTGACAGAGTAAGACACTGTCTAAAAAAATAATAATAATAGGTGGCGCCTGTAGCTCAAGCAGCTAGGGCGCCAGCCACATACACCAGAGCTGACAGGTTTGAATCTGGCCCGGGCCAGCCAAACAATGACAACTACAACCAAAAAATAGCCAGATGTTGTGGCAGGAGCCTATAGTCCCAGCTACTTGGGAGACTGAGGCAAGAGAATTGCCTAAGCCCAGGAGTTGGAGGTTGCTGTGAGCAGTGATGCCATGGCACTCTACCCAGGGTGATAGCTTGAGGCTCTGTCTCAAAAAATAAATAAATAAATAATAATAATAATAATAAAATGAATGTAGGATGTGGGGTAGGAAAGAGGGGGCCTCAGGGAAACTGAGGCCCTGGGACATGCACCCTCACATACACACACACGCATCAGTCCCATGGTCAGTATCTGTTCCTGCAGAATGTGGTCCCTTCCAGCTACTACTGTTCCCTCATGCCTGTACTGGCCTTGAACCTTCTAGCTGAGGTTTGTAGACATTCTTCTAGGCTAGGAGGGGGGAGAAGGAAAGGAAGTCAGAAGGCCTTACTTCCTTGCAGGAAGTCCCTGAGATGGAAAGACGGAGACAGGGAGAAAGATTGAGACAGAGAGATACTGAGGAAGAGACAGACAGGTAGGGACACAGAAAAAAGTGGAGAAAATGATCAAATCAGAGAAAGAGACAGAGAGACACACACACAGAGAGATAGACCAACAGATCTATGAGCAGAACCCTCCCCGCTCTTCACATGTGCCCTGCCCCATCCAGCTCCATCCTACCCCTTTGCCAGTGGGTAGACTGAGGCTCAGAGTGGTGCCACACCTGCCAGATGACCCAGTTAATAACCCAGTTCCCTGCCCTGCCTCACACCTTACCTGGTCAAAGGGCCCCTTCTTCTCCAGAAAGCTCTCATAGTAGTGTGATGGCAGGACACCCCTGTGCTTAGGGAACCGGGATGGATTCAGGGCCAAGGCCATGACAGGCTGGTGTCTTCAGCCTGCTGGGCTTCTCCTTCCAGTGAACTCCCCAGTTGGCCAGGAAGCTCAGGAAGCTGAGAAACAGGTTCCAGGGGAATTTCCTCTCTTCTGTCAAAGGTCAGCTCCCTCCCCTGCCAGCAGTGGGCGGGGGGGTAGGCCAGGCAGGTTCAGCGATCCTAGAGAAATCCCCGCCTCTTTGTCACCAGAGAAAATGTTGCACCTGATAGTGAGGGGACTTGCCTGGAGGAGATACAACAGCAGCATAATAGGAATGCTCATCTTCCTTCCTACATCTTCAGATACATTGCTGGGATTTTTCTTTCTTTTTTCTTTTTTTTGCTGGGGCGGGTTTGAACCTGCCACCTCCCATATATGAGGCTGGCGCCCTACTCCTTGAGCCCCATTGCTGGGATTTTGATAGGAATTGACGTGAACCTGTATCTCAAGTTGGGCAGAATTGACATCTTTACTCTGCTGAATCTTCCCATCCATGGTCGTGGTCTGTCTTTTCATTTATTTAAATCTTTGATTTCTTTCAGTGTCATGCTGTAGTTTTCAGTATGCAAGTCCTGCACATGTTTTGTCAGATGCATATCTAAGTAGTGCATCTTCATTGAAGCAATTACAAACAATCTTGTATTTTAATTTCTAGTTTTTACATATTCATCACTGGAATATAAACATTAGATATTCAATTGATTTTGGGGGGATGTTAGTATTGTATCCTGCAGCCTTACTGAACTCATTGATTAATTCTGGGAGTTTTGTTTTGTTTTGTTTTTTGCTTTATTATGTAGTTAGGAAGGGTCTAGGGTTTGTTTGTTTGTTTGTTTTGTAGAGACAGAGTCTCACTTTATTGCCCTCGGTTGAGTGCGGTGGCATCACACAGCTCACAGCAACCTCCAACTTCTGGGCTTAGGCGATTCTCTTGCTTCAGCCTCCCAAGTAGCTGGGACTACAGGCGCCTGCCACAGTGTTTTTGTGTTTTTGTAGATTTCTTGGGGGTTTTCTACATAGACCATCATATCATCTGTAAATAGGGCTAGTTTTATATCTACTCTTCCAATCTATACACCTTTGATATCCTTTTTTGTATTGCACTGGTTAGAACTCCCAGGTCAATGTTATTATTATAATAATTATTATTATTTTGAGATAGGATGTCTATCATCCAGGCTAGAGGCAATGGTATTATCATAGCCTACTGCAACCTCAAACTCCTGGGCTCAAGAGATCCTCCTGCCTCAACCTCTCAAGAAGCCCAGCTATAGGGGAGTGCCATAATGCCCACCTAATTTTCATGTTATTTGTAGAGATGAGTTATTGCTTATTTTGCACAGGCTGGTCTTGAACTCCTGGTCTTAAAAAGTCCTACTTCCTCAGCCTCTCAAAGTGCTGTAATAACAGGACAGTACAATGTTGAATAAGAGGAATAAGAGTAGTGAGATTGGACAATCTTGCCTTGTTCCCAATCATAGGGAGAAAGCATCCAGTCTGTCAGTATTAAGACATTATCTAGGGCAGCACCTGTGGCTCAGTGAGGAGGGCACTGGCCCCATATACCAAGGGTGGCAGATTCATACCCGGCCTCTGCCAAACAGCAAAAAAAATAGCCGGGTGTTGTGGCGGGCCCCTGTGGTCCCAGCTACTCGGGAGGCTGAAGCAAGAGAATCGCCTAAGCCCAAGAGTTTGAGGTTGCTGTGAGCTGTGACGCCACGGCACTCTATCGAGGGGGACAAAGTGCGACTCTTGTCTCTAAAAAAACAAAAATCAAACAAAAAGAAACATTAGCTAAAGGATTTTTAAAAAATTTTTTTACAATATATCCATGTAATAAAATAAGTACTTGTAGCCATTCTTTGGGAAGTTGAGGTATTTTCCTTGTTTTCCTAGTTTGCTATGAGAGATCATCGTTCAATTGGTGTTGAACTTGTCAAATGTTTCTTCTCAGATGGGGCTTGGGGGCTCCTGCCTATTATTCTAGCACTCTGGGAGGCTGAGGTTGGTGGTTTGCTTGAGCTCAGGAGTTTGAGGCCAACCTGAGCAAGAGTGAGACCCTGTCTCTACTAAAAATAGAAAAAAAAATAGCTGGGCATGATGGTAGGGACCTGTAGTCCCAGCTACGTGGGAGGTGAAGCAAGAGGATCACTTGAGCCTAAGAGTTTGAGGTTGCTGTGAGCTATGATGATGCCATGGCACTCTACCCAGGGCAACAGAGTGAGACCATCTCAAAAAAGAAAAAAAAGTTTCTTCTCCATCAATTGTTAGGGTCATGTCATTTTTCTTTTTTACCCTGTGTATTTGTTTTCTATGCCTGCTGTAATAAATTATCACAAACTCAGAGGTTTAAAACACCACAAATGTATTATCTTAACTGTCCTATAGGTTGGAAGTCCTTCATGGATTTCAGTAGGTCCCTTTCTGAAGGCTCTAAGGGAGAATCCACATCCTCTCCCAGTGGTTCTCAACCCACAGGAATGACCCACAGGAACTGTATTAAAGGGTCGTGGCATTAGGAACGTTGAGAACCACTGTGTGAGTCTAAGCCATGATACTCTTTTTGTTGTTTTTTGAGACACAGTCTCAAGCTGTGGCCCTGGGTAGAGTGCTGTCAGGTCACAGCTCACAGCAACCTCAAACTCTTAGGCTTAAGTGATTCTCTTGACTCAGCCTCCCAGGTAGCTGAGCCAGCCATTATACTCTTTATTCATCTACAAAGCCAGCAACAGTGAGCACTTCAGTGACAAGAGTCTTCAAATCACTTCACTCTCCTTTATTCACTTTTCCCTCTTTTATTTTATGGACCTGTGTGATTACAATCGGCCCACGTGGATAATCCACGATAATCTCCCTATTTTAAAGTCAGTTGACTGGCTCGGTGCCTGTAACTCAAGTGGCAAAGGCGCCAGCCACATACACCGGAGCTGGAGGGTTCGAATCCAGCCCCGGCTGCAAACAACAATGACAACTATAACCAAAAATAGCCGGGTGTTGTGGAGGGCGCCAGTAGTCCCAGGTACTTGGGAGGCTGAGGCAAGAGTATCGCCTAAGACCAAGAGTTTGAGGTTGCTGTGAGCAGTGCCGCCACGGCACTGTACCCAGGGTGACCACTTGAGACTTTGTCTCAAAATTAAAAAAAGAAAGTCAGTTGACTAGTAACTTTAACTCCATCTGCAGTCTTAAATCCCCTTTGCTATTTTCACAGATTCTGGGAATTAGGAAATGGACATCTTTAGGGGACCATTATTCTGCCTATTAAACATGGTGGATGACATTGATTGACTTTTGAAGACAGAACCAGTCTTGTGTACCTGGAATAAACCTCACTTGGCATGGTGTACCATTCAGTTTATCTACTGCAGAATTCTCTTTCCTAATATTTTGTGAGTGATTTTTTTATCTGTTTATGAAGGATAGGGTCTGTAGTTTTCTTGCTTTATAATAATTCTCATGTATCCAGCTCTTACCCCTGGGCCCCTAATGTCCAGTCCTCTGTCCCTGACTGGGGTCCACCCACCCGCGTTTGAGCCCAGACCATACAGCCCTGAAGCTCTGGAAAGTCCCCATTCAGGGTTTTCAGCCCTGCCAGGGACTAGAGGGACTCACAGCCCAAGGCTTCAGGGCCAAAGATCCCAGAATAGTGGAAGGGGACAAAGGCCGGACTGAGCTCCGCTTGCTGTGAGCCAGGCAGGGAGGGGGACGGGGAAGGCGGGACTAGACCGACGGGCTGATTGGTTAGATGAAGAACAGGCGCTGTAACTGACTGGATACATGAGACCCGGGGGTTCCTGCTGATTGGCCTATGGAAACGGCTGCCATTGGTCGACCCGGAGTTGGGCGGAATCAGCCATTTAATATTGACTGGCTGAGGCGGGAATTTAGCGTCTGCTACCGATTGGTTTGAGGATGAAAGTAAGCCCTGCTCTGATTGGCTAGCAGTCTCTGTTCTGGTGCAATCCTAGAATCAGCCGACATCCCTGGGCGAGCTGGGAAGTTAACGCTTTAGAGACTAGCGCCGGCTTGGGCACTGTAGACCTACCCTTACGTGCGCCAGGGCTGATGTCATTTCAGCCTGCGTCGTTTCCCCGACCTCAGTTAGGGTTAGGTCCCCCAAGAGGGGTGGCCCCGCATCTCGGGCCTCAGTTTCCCTGCTCATCCCAGCAGGCTAGTTCCTCGTGCACCCCAGCCTCAGACTTCACCCTAACAGGTGGTGGCTCCAAGTGCAGCCACTGGACAGTCGAACGCGAAGCCTCAGTTTTCGCGCTTGTACTAAGCTCTCGGTCACCACCCCCCTCCTACACGGTGGCCTCGGACCGCAGTTCCCAGTGACCTTCTTCCGTGCGGGCCAGGCCAGAGGCCTCAGTTTCCCCGTTTGCCCCAGCAGACCGAGCTCCAACCCACGGGCGGTGCTCAATAGTCCCAGCGTTCCCTCCCACCGGGGGCGGAGCCACGTCACGTGCGGGAAAGAAAGCGGGGGCGGGGCGCGGAGTGCAGAGGGGCGGGGAGTGGCGACGCGGCCATGGCGGGTAAGCATCTTGGTGGGTCCGGCCCGGCGGCGGTCGTGGGGCCTTGCTGCAGCTGTCGCTTGCTGCCCGCAGCTCCGGAGCCGCTGTCGCCAGCGGGCGGCGCGGGTGAGGAGGCGCCAGAGGATGACGAGGACGAGGCGGAGGCCGAGGACCCGGAGCGTGCGGCTGGAGCAGGCGGCGGGCGCAGTGGAGGCGGCGGCGGCGGCAGCGGCGGCGCCGGGGTCGGGGGCTGTGGCGGGCCAGGGGGCGCGCTCACCAGGCGCGCGGTCACCCTGCGGGTGCTCCTCAAAGACGCGCTGCTGGAGCCAGGCGCTGGGGTGCTCTCCATATACTATCTGGTGAGCGCTTTCTTACTGCCCCCCTTCCCTGGCTTGGGCTAAGAAGGGGAAATTGAAGGCCCGAGTTCCCTTGCTGCAGTAGAGCTACGGTATTGGAAGGGGAAACTGAGGCACAGAGCATCCAGACCCGGGACGAGCCCTTCAGAGTCGCAGGACATAGTTTTCTAAACGCTCCTTTCCACAAAGGAGAAACTGAGGCTCAGAGCACAGCTGTCAGCTGCACAGCGTCAGCCGCCTTCCTGGCTGGGTGACCTTGCTCAACCACTCTGTGTTGTAGTTTCCTCTTCTGTGAAATGAATATTTTCCTTCCATGTGAGGATTAAATGAATAAAGCACTCAGAAGAGTGCCTGTTACACAATAAGTACTTTACAAGTATTTGCTATTGTCACCATTACCGTCGTTATTCAGTTTGTGAAGAGGATCAGTTTGTCCATCATGCATCTGCTGAGTGTTGGAGACATAGCAGTAATCAGGACAGACCCTGTCCTTAGAGGACTCAAAGTCTAGTGGGGTAGGGGCATTGCAAACGCATATAAGGCAGTTTCAATGCAGGTGATTGGTGTGTGAGAAAGGATGGTTAGGCACTGAGGACCCACCGAGACTGGCCTGGTAGGGGTGTTATCTTGGGACGTGGGTGCCAAGCCTCAGGGAGCACTGGGTCAGGAAGGGCTTCTAGGAAGCGATGTCTTGGTGAGTGCCAGGTTGCCCACTGTTGCCACAGGGGAAGAAGTTCATGGGGGACCTGCAGCCAGATGGGAGGATTGTATGGCAGGAAACCGGCCAGGTCTTCAATTCACCCAGTGCCTGGGCCACCCACTGCAAGAAGTTGGTGAACCCGGCAAAGAAGTCGGGCTGCGGCTGGGCCTCTGTCAAGTACAAAGGCCAGAAATTGGACAAGTACAAGGCCGCCTGGCTCCGGCGGCACCAGCTCCACATGCCTGCAGTTGCTGTGGATGAGGTATGTCCTTCAGCCTCCTGCAGGAAGCTGTCCAAGTCACTGTTGGTTGAGGGGTGTCCAGCTGTACACATCTGTAGAGCTAGGCCAGAGAAGGGACAGTGGAGCTGAGGGCTTGAGGGGTGAGGAGGAGTTTGTCAGAGCAAGACTAAGGGATGTGCTTTCTAGAGGGATGGAGTGGCATATGCAAAGCCATGTAGGTGTGAAGCAACACATGCTGGTATCATAAGTGGTTGAGGAGACAGGAGATGTTGGCAGGGACCAGAAGCTAGAGGGCCTTAAATGCCATAGTAATAGATGTTCCTTGAGGATTAACCAGCTAGGTGAAGTTGGCTAAGGAGCCTTAGTTTTCTTTCTTTTTCTTTTCATTCACTAGTTCTACTTTTTTTTTTTTTTTTTGGCCGGGGCTGGGTTTGAACCTGCCACCTCTGGCATATGGGGCCAGCGCCCTACTCCTTGAGCTATAGGCACCACCTTTTTTTTTTTTTTGAGACAGAGTTTTACTGTTACCCTCAGTAGAGTGCCATGGTGTCACAGCTCACAGCAACCTCAAACTCTTGGGCTTAAGCCATTCCCTTGGCTCAGCCTCCCACGTAGCTAGACCTACAGGTGCCCACCATGACGCTTGGCTATTTTTTTATTATAGTTGTCATTGTTTAGCAGGCTTGGGCTGGGTTCAAACTCTCCAGCCTCAGTGTATGTGGCCAGTGCCGTAACCACTGAGCTACTGGTGCCATACCTGAAATATTTCTAGATTTTTTTTTTTTTTTGAGACAGAGCCTCAAGCTATAGCCCTGGGTAGAGTGCCATGGCATCACAGCTCTCAGCAACCTCAAACTCCTGGGCTCAAGTGATTCTCTTGCCTCAGCTCCCCGAGTAGCTGGGACTATAGGCGCCCGCCTCAATGCCTGGCTACTTTTTGGTTGTAGTTGTCATTGTTTGGCAGGCCCGGGCATGATTCGAACCCGCCAATTCAGTATGTGGCTGGTGCCTTTTCCCATTGAGCCACAGGCGCCAAGCTAGTCAACTTGTTTTAGATGTGAATGATACCTACTAAATGCCTTCACAACAACACCCAGATTAGTGTTGGATTACAACTGTGTACTAGTTGACACATAAAACTCTTCATTCAGCAAGTATTCAGTAAATGCTCACTGTATGCAAGGCCCTGTTTTAGCTACTAGATATAAAACAGAGAGACAAAAAAGTGAAAAATCTTTGCCCTTACTTGGTGTCTGTGGCTAAAGCGGCTAAGGCACCAGCCACATATACCTGAGCTGGTGGGTTCGAATCCAGCCCAAGCCCGCCAAACAACGACGGCTGCAACCAAAAAATAGCCAGGCGTTGTGGCAGGCATCTGTGGTCCCAGCTACTTCGGAGGTGGAGGCAGGAGAATCGCTTGAGCCCAGGAGTTGGAGGTTGCTGTGAGCTGTGATGCCAGAGCACTCTACCCAGGTTGAGGCTCTGTCTCAAAAAAAAAAAAATCTTTGTCCTTGCGGAGAGAGACAAAAAAATAAATAAATAAGTATAGTAGTCAGAAGAAATGAAGCAGGAAGGGATGTGGGAGTAGGGGATGGCATCACGAAGGGAAGGCCTCACTGAGTAGGTGACATATGAGCAGAGAACTGAAGGAAGGAAGGGAGAGAGAGCTATGAGGATAAATGGGACACAGCCTGTGCAAAGGCTCTGGGGACAGGACGTACTTGGCATATTGGAGTCACAGTGTGGAGTGTGGCTGCAGCAGGGTGAGCGAAAGGGAGAGAAGGAAGAAGGGTGAGGACAGGACAGAGCAGCTCATGCTGGGCTTGGTTGGGCCATCGGGAGGACTTGGGCTGGCCCTGACTCAGATGCTCATAGACGCCCTCTGATGGCTGCTGCAGGGAGGACGGGATGCGGAGTTTGGGACCAGGGTCCAGGCCAGGAATGGGGAGTTGGTGGTCCAGGTGAGGGGTGATGGGTCTGACTGGCCATTGAGAGGGAAAGAAGTGGCCAAGTTCCAGGTATTTTTGAAACTGGATCTACCAGGATTTGAGGAAGGATTATGTGGTGCGGTTAAGAGATTCTTTAGCACCACAAAGTGGTGGTATGTGGGAAGAGCAAATTTGGGGGTCTGAGATGGTCCAGTGTGGGTGTGTTGTGAGACCCCAGAGCACCCCTTGCAGATACCTGGAGGGGCAGCTGGGCCCAGGTCTGGAGCTGGAAGAGGCCCCAGGCTGGAGACAGTTTGGAGGGTGTTTTGAGGGGTGTTGACAGTGTTTGGAGCACCAGAAGTGGACAAGACTGCCCAGGAGGGGTGTGGGTCGAGGGACCAGGAAGCGGAGGATCCTGGACCAGCGACAGAGAGGGAGAGTTTAGGGATCCCAGATAGCTGGGAGGGAAGTGGGCCAGAGCAGTGTTTGTGAAATAAGACACTGCTGAGAGAATGAGAGGATAGAGACTGAAGTGTGACCCTTGGGTTTGAACCCAGAGAGGTCACCTTGGAAAGGGCAGTTTAGGACAGAGAGAGGGGGGTAGGTTATGATGAGAAGTTAAAATAATCCATGAAGGGCCGCGCCTGTGGCTCAGCGAGTAGGGTGCCAGCACCATATACCGAGGGTGGTGGGTTCGAACCTGGCCCTGGCCAAACTGCAACAAAAAAATAGCTGGGCGTTTTGGCAGGCGCCTGTAGTTTCACTCTGGAGGCTGAGGCAAGAGAATCGCATGAGCCCAAGAGCTGGAGGTTGCTGTGAGCTCACAGCACTCTAGGGCGACAACTTAAGACTCTGTCTCTAAGGAAAAGTAATAATCCATGAAAGCGCTTGCGTCCTCAAGGAATGGAGTGCCAGAGCGAAAATCATATCATCACATCATATCATTTCATCCTGAGGCCACCATTCTTGGAGGTAATTTGGCAAATGAAAATAGGTCAGGGGGCTCGGCACTTCTGGCTCAACGGGCTAGGGCACCAGCCACGTACACCTGAGCTGGCGGGTTCGAATGTAGCCTGGGCCAGCCAAACAACACAATGACGGCTGCAACCAAAAAATGGCCGGGCGTTGTGGCGGGCGCCTGTAGTCCCAGCTACCTGGGAGGCGGAGGCAGGAGACTCGCTTGAGCCCAGGAATTGGAGGTTGCTGTGAGCTGTGATGCCACGGCACCCCATCCAGG
>CAUYRH010003569.1:0-26232 GCA_963574655.1 Perodicticus potto
GAATGGAGAAGTATGAATCCTATGTATTCAAATTTGATATGAGGACAATTAATGATAATTAATGACATGGTGGGGCATGGGGGAAGGGAGAGCAGACAGAGAAGGAGGGAGGGGGGTGAGGGAAAGGCAAAGAAAAAAAAAGAAAAGAAAATAGTGATTAATTCTCACACAAATTGGGTTTAATTTTGACCAGAGTACATTACTTAAACATTAATTTTTAATTTAACTTATTAATATGTTGTTTAGGATATTGCATCCTCATTTATAAGTGAAATATGTTTGTAATTTCCCCTTTATAATAATATATTTTTTCCAATTTTAATAACAGGTGTATCCAGATGAAGTAGAATGATTTTAAAGTATTTCTTCTTTTTCTATTGTCTATAAGATTTGGCATGATCTATTTTTTGAAATTATCTTTTATTTTTATTTATAAATATTAGTTGTCTATTTTTTGAGACTTGGGAAAAAAATAAGAAGAAGTTAACTGATGACTCCATACTGAACCTCAGAGTCAAGTGTTCTATAATAGACATACTCTTATTTAACAATGTCAATGTTACTTTTTTTGCATTATTATTATTATGATTGCTCAATATTTCATTGCAGCAATCATCTGATTTCTTTTCTGAATGTATTTATCTTTGTTTGTTCTTTACGAAGTTTTTGTTTCTAGTCCTTATCTTAAACATTGTTATTGTTATTAAATTTTTAAGCCTTTTTAATTTTGTGAAGGCAAAAAGTAGAAACCAAATAAACACATGTATATGTAAAAAAAAAAAAATAATAATAGAAGTCCAAAATCAAGTCGTGGACAAGATGAAACTTACCAGGGAGAACTGTTTCTTCCTTATTTCTATTTATGGGGGTGGCCTTCAATTCTTGGTGTTCCTCGGCCGGCAGCAATATCACTTATGCTTCTGTTGTCACTGGGTATTCTTCCTGTGTGTTTATGTCATCACAGGGCATCTTCTTCTAAGGATACTGGTCCCATTGGATCAGGGGGCTATCCCTTACCCAACTCATTATGACCTCATCTTCGTGAATTCCACCTGCAACAATCCTATTTCCAAATAAGCCCACATTCTGGGCTGCTAGAGGTTAGGATTTCAATGTATCTTTTTGTGAGACACTATTCAACCCACAACACGTGTTTAAATAATGCTATTTTGAATACATTGAGTTTAAATTAAATAAAATAATTTATTGCAAAAAAGAATTATTAATCCTAAAAAAAGTAAAATTCTTCGGTTATTCTCTTAGTATGATAGGTGGGCTGCTTTATTTGTCAATTAATGTATTCATGAATGAATATCACTTGTTATTTTAAGGAGTCAGGTTTTATCATCAATTTTATTCACACCATTTTGTTTTTATTGGCGTCAGCCCTGAGAATTTGTTCACATAAACAAGCAGATGGGAATGGAGGGGCTTCGGTTGTATGACACCGAATTGCCTGGACGCCTTTCAAGTTCTATGCCAAAAATCACGAAGTGATTTATCGTAAAAATATTTTTGATAATCTCTGAGCTGACATTCATACTGGGTTCTTCTTCAGTTCCAATGAAAGTGAGGAATTGCAAACAATCCGACTAGTAAAAGGATGTGGTTCCTGGTTACACACCTGATGTGGTAAGCAGTTATCAGAGATGTTTGTATGGTTGACCCCAAGGCCAATATTTCAAAGTCGCTTCGCCTGGTGCCTCGAAGGGCTTTTCCCAGCAGGGGAAGACACCTTTGTAAGGTGCAGGATGGATGATGCTTTTTGTGTGAGGACACCTTCCACCAGCCGCCCTTCCTCACTCTCCTCCTGCCCAGGAGTCTGGCCGCAGGTTCTCTTCCCCTACACCTCTGGGTTGCGTTCATTGGCAATGGTCAGACATGAGTGGCGGAGAGTTATGTTGGGTATTCACTCCCAGCGCCCCATCTGAAGGGTGACCCAAAGAGGCTGCATCTCTCTCAGGAAGGCCCCGACTCCTCATTCTACATAGCCTTCTGGTCTCCACATTCTAGAAATGTCCCTCTCCTCTAACCCAGGGCCCCAATATCGCCATGGGAGGCTGCACTATCTTGTGTGAGCTTTTCTTAAACCCCATCTACACCTTTATAAATATTTCCTCTGTTAAGCATTTCTTTTTCTGGGGTGGGGGGACGGATTGTAGATGTCTTTGGTCTATTGGCTCTCAAATCCATCAATCCCACTTCCCCTTCTCTGCTTAGTATCGTGAGGGAGAGACCCCTACGGGTGGTATTTCCAAGGCTCCTTTGTCAGATGGGTCTGGGCAATGGAAGCCATGGGCAAGGTATTGGAGGACAGGAGGGTGAAGTCACAGCACATCACCCTTCTTGGTCTCCATAGCTCCAGATCCCTTTGTAGAAGCCGGTCATGGCTCCAGGTCTCTCCAGGTGGCCCTGACGCTTGGGTTTCCATTCTGATCATACTTATTCCTTCCTGTGGTCTTATAGTCCCCTACTATAGCAAATTTCTACTTTTGCTAATTTCTTGATTGACTTCTTAGATCTTTCATAACCTTGCACCTTTATCATGCTCCAGTAACTCCATGCTACCCGAGAACCTTCCTTCAAGGTGTATCACATGGATTTATTATCTCCATCAGAAACGTTTATTTTTCATTCAGTCAGCTAACAGTATTTGCTAAGTGCCTACTTTGTGCCGGACACTGTTTCTAGGTCATCAAAGGAGACAAAGAGTGCTGTCTTTGAGGAGCTTACATCCAAAATTTGGGGGCGCAGCAGATTAATCTTAAGAAGGAAGCTGTCTTAGTCCATTAGGCTTCTTTTTTTTTTGAGAGAGAGAGAGTCTCAATATGTCGCCCTTGGGAGAATGCCATGGAGTCACAGCTCACAGCAACCTCAAACTCTTGGGCTTAAACGATTCTCTTGCCTCAGCCTCCCAAGTAGCTGGGACTACAGGCACCTGCCACAATGCCCGGCTATTTTTTTTTTTTTTTTTGGTTGTAGTGGCAGGCCCAGGCTGGTCTCGAACCCACCAGTTCCTGTGTATGTGGCTGCCGAGCTATCCATGAGGCTTCTAAACTGGTGTCTTAGCTGACTCTGGCAACTTCTAATTCTTTATCGGCTTATTACAAAGGATCTAGATCTATTAAGCATTTTTCAAATTACCCAGTTGGAGTGTGCTTTGAGTATCCTGACTAATAAGCCCCCTTTTTTAAATGCAGCAGAACAGGTTACTTGTGAAGGAGGTAGAGGGAAAGACATGTGTCAGGCAAGGCTCTGGAAATTGATTATCTTAAAAATGTCTATGCCTGTGATCCCTTAGAAAATCACCCTGGAGTCTGAGCACCCCAGTATGATAATGGATCCTTCCATCCCTGTCCCCTTCACTGGATGATGGTAAGGACAAAGTTGAAACATAAATGGGCATTAGAGAAAGCTGGTCAATACTTTTTCACAAACGCCAAGCGATGCAGGGGCATACCATCTAGCAGCGTGGTGTATGTCCAGCACCTCCTATCCTTACACGGCCCAGCCACACCCCCACTGCCTTCTCTGCAGGGAAAGCAGATGTCCTCCTTTGAATCCATGTATGCAGAGGGGACCCCAGAGCCACCTGCTTGAATCCAGCATCAATCACCCTTGAAGGGGAGCATGTCTGGTTTATCCACCAGGCCCTCTGCAGTGCTGATTTGGAAATTCCAGACAACCCATTGAGAGTTCTTTACTGCAACAGCAGGGGGCTGATCTATAATGACATATAAAAAATAGGGGTCCCCAGGCATTGGCAGCAGTTGCAGTTTTAAAGTTGAATTTGGGATTATTAAAACATCAGCGGGATCCACCCTATCGAAATGGCTAATGGTCTCAGATGTCTTGTCCCCAACTTGGCTAGAAGACCCTGGGATCAATTGCCCGACATTCTTGGTGCCCTGGGACTCCGGGCTCCTGGCCGATGGCTGTGGGGTGTGCTTGGGCTGTGGCTTTACCCTCGGGGCACGTC
Source organism: Perodicticus potto (assembly GCA_963574655.1). Taxonomy (NCBI): domain Eukaryota; kingdom Metazoa; phylum Chordata; class Mammalia; order Primates; family Lorisidae; genus Perodicticus; species Perodicticus potto. The sequence continues at coordinate 3,980 of CAUYRH010003569.1, forward strand.
AGATCCTGGCATTTATTTTTATTAATTAATTAATTTTAAAGCAGTAGCAAACACAGAGCTTCGTAGATCACAATCTATCACTGGATTGAGCAACCGTGAGGGTGGGGTTTGTGTGGCAGTTGGGCTTGCTGCTCAGCAAATTCAATGTCTTCCCTCCCACTGGAGATAGAGACCACGTCCAGCCCTGTGGTTGTGGGTTTGGCCCTATGACTTGTTTTGACCAGTTGGAAATTTGCTCTTGCTTCCAGGGGTCTGCCGTGATCACAGTGTGCTGGGGGCTGCTGTCCCTGCATCCCAGGCCCGGGGTGCACACACGTGAAGCCAATCTGCAGCCCTGCCCAGCACAGCCCAGCCTGGATCTGCTGGGCCAAGACTGACCTGTGGACCTGGAAGTGTGACAATTAATACCTCTTGTTAAACCACCGAATTGGGTTAGCGACAACTGATGATAAACTCAGTTTTCAAATTCTGCCCTGAGGAACCTAATGGACATTGTTTTGAGAAAGTGGCTTCCTGCACATGCATCAGTTCCCTTGTCTATTCCACCCTTTTGATCGCTGGAGATACCCAGGCCCGTTCTCGAGAGACTTGCTGATCTCAGTGCATCTTGGGCTGTGTTTTGATCTTCCTCAGAGAAGGACGGGCACCTGCGTATACGATTCTTCAGGGCTTTGACTGGCAGGAAATAAATCCAGCCGGTTGCGCAGCCCCTTTCTCCTTTTCTGCCGGGCTGCCCAGCTTCTCCGAGGTCAGCGAGGTTTGGCGTGAGTGAGCAGGGACCCCGCTGCTGCCTGGACAGCCCGGAGGACCCCCTGCCAGCATTAGTCGGGTCTGTAGAGGAGAAAGGTGACGCCCATTCACTCCCAGAGGGGTGCATCTCTCCACGTCTCCCTGGGTTCACTGGCCCAGACATGGGGTGGTTGGCCTTGTTTCTGTTTTCAGACAAAACGAGGCTCAGAGAAGGAAAAGAATTCACCCAATTACTGGCCCAGAGCAGGGTCAACATTCACTCTGGGCCTGTAATTAGGTGAATTATTATGAGAGAAACTTGAATCTCTCCAGTCTCAAACCCACACCCTTGTCTTTTCTCCAAACTCCACTGCCCTGGAGAACTGTTTGTTAAGTTCCTGTCCCTGGTCTCTGGAAACAGAAGGTTCTGGCTCAAGCATTATTACCCCATTCGTTCATTCAGCACAGGTCTGTGGGACCTTCCTCTAAGTGACAAGCTTGGAATGCAGTAGTGAAAAAATGAGTTTCCTGTCCTCAGGGACTTGAGGAGGGTCAGAGATCGGAAAGGACACTTGCCCCATGGGGTGAGCCCCAGAGGGACGTTGAGCAGAGTGACGAGGGGCTCCTCTGTCATGAGGTGATTGGAGAAGGCCACACTGTAGAGGTGACAGCTGAGAGTGGAAGGGAAGGAGAACGCTAAGCTCATAACTGAGTGAAAAGTGCTTTAGGCGAAGGGCGCACCAGACACAAAGACGCTGCGGCCGGACCACGCCTGACCTGTTGAAGGAACCCCACGTCTGCTCCCCGGGGTCCCAGAGGAGACCAGGAGCTGTGGGGAGCGCTGAGCCTGTGTTCATCCTGGTCCTTCTTGCCGCCCCAGGACTAAACTCCTTGCCAGGGAACCCCCTGTCTTTTGAACCAAAATGTAGCGAGAGACACCCAGTGTCTTCAGAGCTGGGAGTTTGTAGCCAAAGGCAACTGAGGTGGATGAAGGCAAAAGGGCAATTTGAGGATGAAATGGCCGATTCCCCAGTAGGGCTGGGCAGGGCCACCCCTGGGGTTCCGCAAACACAGACAGGACAGGGACATGGAGAGAGCAGCGTTGGCCGGGCAGGCTGCCATCCCACCCCCCACAGTAGTCTACAAAACGTAGGAAATAGATTTTCTTACGCCTCCTCCCACTCCTCTGTGCTGTGGACACAAAAAGCCTTTGATCACTGCAACATCCAACCCCTAGGACTTCCCGAAAGAAAGTGTTGTCCTCCTGCCCGCTGCCCACTGCCCGCCCCAGGCGATGCAGTCGGCTCTGTGGGAACAGCCCTCACTCAAGCAGCCATCAGAGCGCTTGCGATTCCCTCCTGCTGATGCCATTGGAGAGGGAGAGATGTCCCCTCCTAAATAATATGAGATGGCCCAACACATGCCACCCAACCCTGGACAGGTGACCTTGGCAGCAGTTCATCAGTCACACATACCCACAGCCTGGGCAGGGGGTGGACACCACATGGAAGGCAGAGTGAACCAGCAGGGCTGCACGTGGCAGGTCTTATAGAAACCTGAGGCTGGGGTGTCGCCTGGTCCCAGCAAGAGAATGCAGCTGGGTTGTTCCTGTGATTTTGCGGGTTGGCAGGGAGGTGAAATTGTTGAGTTGAAGGGTGGAGGGGACACATCTGGTCTGGCTGATAGGAGAACCAGCCTGGCAGGGGGTCTTTCCTCTTAGGTGGGGGACAACTCTGGCGAGGGCAGGAGAATTCACAGTTAGGCTTTGGGAGCCCTGTGAGGCTTAGATGGCAAGGCAGCACATGAAATTTTGGGTCTCATGATACAGCCACAAGGAAGTGCAGTGGCCTGGATGTGCAAGAACCTGGGTTTAAGTCCTGCTTTAGTGTCACTTGTCTGTTTTAAGACAAGGAAGAAAACCAGACAGCAGGGATATTGGGACAGGAGAAATATGCTAAAGCTAAAGCTGTGGAACCCACATTATATGCCAAGGCACCCTTGTCTTAGCTGGTTCCAGATGTTATGACAAAGTGCCAAGGACTGGGTGGCTTATAAACAAAGGCATTTATTCCTCATAGTTTTGGAATCTGAGAGTCCAGACCAGGTTACCAGCTGGGTTAGGTTTTGGTGAGGGCCATTTTCTGGGTTTCAGACTGCTATTTGCGCATGAGGGCAGGAGAGCTCTCTGGGGCGCCTTATATCAGGGCACTTGTCCTTGAAGACCTCCCCAAGTCCCTACCTCCCAAGTCCACCACACTGAGGATTAGATTTCAACCTGCACATTTTGGGGTGACATAGTCCATAACAGCTGTCCACTTGTTTTGGGGGCCACAGGTTATCTCAGGGTGACCTACGTCTCCCTGGGGACCGGGCAAGGGTGGCACACCTGCCACGTGCCTTGGGGGAGAGGGTGTGGCATTCAGTTTCTGGTCCAGACTCCTGACAAAACGCCAGTGAAATACCTGTAATGACACACACCTTGGGCAGGGTGGTGTGGGGGCTAACAGTCCAGGCCTGGGCAGGACCAATCTAGCTTCACCACCTACTAACATAGACAGAGACGGGGTGACTGCGTGTGTGGCTTGCTGAGGGTGTGGCTTCAGGAGAAGCCAGCGAGAGGCTGTGGGCTGCTGGCTAGAGGTGGGAGGCGCTCTGCAAGGCAGGGGCTTCAGATGAAGTCTCATCTCCCCCTGATACCGCAAGGACCTCCACCTTGTGGAGATCGTCCCACCCTGATGTGAAAGGGGCTTTTGTGACCCTAAACACATCAGTGATTGGTGACGGGAAGTCCGGGCCTAGTGGCACAGCTCCCACGTGCCCTGGGGGAGAGGTGTCTTCTGTCTGTCTGGAGAAGGTTGCAGGCAAGGGTCATCAGCTGCTGCCCGTGCAGCAGCCAGAGGAGGGGAAACCAACCAAACCAGTGATCTGGGTGGGACACACCATCTCCCAGTGCCCCAGCATGTTACTCTGAGAGTTACAGCCAAGGCTCACATTAGCCGCAGAGCTGCCACGAGCACTGAGTGAGTCTCGCTCAGCTCCCAGCACAGTGCCGGGCACTTGGCGTGTGTGCCGCTCTCCTGGCCATCATCATCACCACCATCATCACATCATCCCACCATAACGTGCGCTATTTAAGGTGTGGACTCAGAGTTCGAGGCCCGGCTTTGTCATTGACCAGCTGTATACATTTGATCAAGGGACAAACTCTCCCTGCCTCAGTTTCCTCATTATAAACAGGGTTAGTGATAATCACCCACTTTGTAGATACGAGTCACCACCAGAAAAGTGCTTAGAACAATGCTTGGCACATAGTACCATTAGGTTAAGTGTTAACAATTACAGGTGGGGCATCCCCCGTCCAGAAATCTGAAATCAAAACGCTCCAAAATCCTAAACTTTTTGAGCTCTGATGTTATACCACAGTGGAAAATTCCACCCTTCCCCTCAAGGGATAGATTGCAGTCAAAACACACTCAAAACTTCGTTTCATGCACAAAATTATTAAAAATATTGTATAAAATTACCTTCAGTGGATTTGTATAATGTGCATAACAAAACATAAATGACTTTTGTGCTGAAACTTGGGTCCCTGCCCCATGGTATCTTCTTATGGGTCTGCAAATATTCCAAAATCCAAAAACATTCGAATCTGCAAGACTTCTGGTCCCAAGCAGTTTGGATAAGGGTTACTCAACCTGTATCCCTTGGCTGGTGTCTGGAAACTTGAACCTATCACCTTATTTGGTAACAGTGCATCGCTGTTTTGTGGTGAGCGAGTCTTTGCAAACTTGCCTGCAAAGCCCAAGGGATTTGAGAATCAAGACCAACCCAGTTTCTCAAAATGAAACATCTAATAGGGACTTAAGGACAGAAGCCATATCTCAGGTGGCCAAGAAAGAGTGGATCTCCACAGCCGCCCTCCTTTAGATAGCAAGCTTTTGGGATAAAGTTATGCACAGCTGGTCACGTCTCAGTCTTTCTTGCCAAAGCTCATGATCACTGGGGAGGTTAGATGAGCATCTTTATGAGGGGTTATCTTGCTATGGGAATTGTTTAAAGATCTCACTGCAGAACACCTTGGCATGTGGGGGTCACACAGAGGTCATCACACAGCTTTGCTTCAGGAGAGTGACACTCTTACCATGATGCTAGTTGTTTTCCTGTACTCACTGTATCTATGCTGTTTATACAAAGCAATGTGGTTCATGCCTGCCTGCCTGGGAGTCTGGAATTTGGGTGCTAGTTGTTTTTCTGTGCTTACTGTGCCTAAGCTGTTTATACAAAGCAATGTGGTTCATGCCTGCTTGCCTGGGAGTCTGGAAATTTGGTGCATGTCGGGCAGAGGATGCTGCCTGACCAGCCCCCGGTAAAGATCCCAGGCAGCAGGCCTCTAATAAGCTTCAGTGGTTGGCAACATTCCACACGCATTGCCACAATTTGTGGCTAACGGGGAATTATGCACATCTTGTGTGACTCCAGTGCGGGAGCCCTTTGGAAGCGCATGGCTGGTTTCTTCTGGACTTTACCCAGGTGCCATTTTTTCTTGCTGATTTGCTCTTTTGCTGCAATAAATCAGCTATATCACAGCTGGGAGCATGACTATACACTGAGTGTGTAAGACTTCCTTATGGATCATTAAACCGGTAAGTGGTCGGTCTTGGGGGCCTTTGACACATGTGCCTCTCCTTTTTTGGACTCTAAGCTTCTTCCCTAGACCCCTCATCTCACCTAGAACACCAGTCCTGACTTTTAGGATGATCTTATTGGTCTTTAGTTTTCTGTTCCAATCTCACCTTGACCTGGAGTTTGGAAGGATTTTCACTCTTCTTGGAATTCTGTAGCATTTAATATCAGAGTCCCTGGGTACTATGTTATAAACCATCATCAGGCCTCTTCCTAAGAAGTGTCTGTGCTTTGGGTTTTGTGACATATGTCATTTTATGACAGCTTTTTAGCCTGGAAGCTGAGATAAGATGATATAAAATGAATGTTTTGACATTGATTTGCCTTGTCCTCGATGCTCTGTGTTCACTAAAAAAAGACTTTTGAGGAAAGGCTCTTAGTAGATATCAAATTATTAGCAAACTTCAAAATATTTTGATAATTTTTCACAGACACAACTATAGCAAAATATGCCTCTCATTTGAAGTGCCTATAACTGGAATTATTCCTACAACTGTGAATAGTATTTAAGTGTGATTAGAATTTTACTCCCTATAGAGTGATTGTATTATTAACTCATTAATCCATTCATCAAAAGTTGATTGAGTGCCTACTAAATACCATAAACTGTGAATATTCTGGAAATTCAAAATGAAGAAGGCTCATTCTTTGATTTGGAAAGATTTGGGTCCTATGTTTGGAAGTTGTGGTAGATTTTGCGTGTGTTTGCATGCCCTCTCCTTGCAGTACCCTCTGGGGATGTTCACCCTTCTCTCAGGTAGCCCACGTCTCTCAAGGAAACTGACCCCACCCCCCAACTATAGCAATAAACCCTGATTGGTCTAAACTAACTTTAATAATCCCACACACTTTACCGGTGATTGGTTAGTGAAATCAGGCCTAAGCCAATGAGCAGGTAACATTCTCCCAGGTATAGTATGGCCCAATCGGTGAAGAGCTCTTATTTTCTTTGGAAATCTCCTTCTGGATGTGAAAGAAATGATAATTTGGGTCCTAGAACTGTTGGGTCACTTCAGAAAGCCGGACTGAGGAGGCAGAGAAGGGTATAAACCACAGAAAATAAAAGATAAAATGGAGAGAAACCTTGAGCAAGCCACTCCTGATGTCCAAATTTCTGGACTTACTGCTTACCTGAATCAATAAATTATTTAAAATCATTAAGCGAAGGTGAATTTGTGCTTTTAATGTTTACATTCAAGATTAATATAAATGGGCTCGGGGCCTGTGGCTCAGCGGACTAAGGCGCCAGCCACATACACCTGAGCTGGCGGGTTCGAATCCAGCCTGGGCCCGCCAAGTGACAATGACGGCTGCAACCAGAAAATGGCCGGGCGTTGTGGCGGGTGCCTGTAATCCCAGCTACTTGGGAGGCGGAGGCAAGAGACTCGCTTGAGCCCAGGAATTGGAGGTTGCTGTGAGCTGTGATGCCACAGCACTCTATCCAGGGTGACAGCTTGAGGCTCCGTCTAAAAAAAAAAGATTAATATAAATGATTTACTTTATAGCATCCATCTATTCTTTCTCACATTGTTTAAAGGCTGATTTTCCTTTGGGAAATTTATCCCTCCTGTATTTTCAGGAATGAGCCTTGGGTGGGACTGATGCCACACTCTATAGGTGAGTTCATAGGAGCTTGAACAATCAGTATACTCCATCATTTTGTTTTTGATGACTGGTTTAGGGATAAACACACAATCCAATCTGAGCTCATGAAAGGGCAAACATTTAAGACTTATGCAGTAGGTTCAATGAGTCCCCTTTGCTTCCCCTAGTTCGTGTGGCGTGAAGATCTGTGTTCTAGACTCTCAGGAGGCATTTCATCGCCTCACGGGAGAACTCAGAATCTGTCAGAAGATAGAATCCACAGATGAAGCGAACACCGCAGAAAACAGAGATGAATGAGAGAAATTACATTTTTATGATGCTGAATTCGAACTGTGATGAAGCCTGCGACCTCTGGACTTCTCTGTTATTAGTGTGAAAAAATGTTTCAACTAGTTTGAGTTGGATTGTCTGACATTTGCTACACATGAGTGTTCAGTACCATGTAAGGGTTTACTGTATGTCCCATTATAAGCTCACTCCTGGGGCAGACTCAGGATGAGTGAAACCGAGCAGTTGAACTAGAGGTCCCAGTCTCCAGGGATAGATGTGACAAACACATACAGGACCGTGACACACACAAGATTGTAATAAACACGTCAGATAAATGAATGAGTGATTATTTTTTCAAAAACTAATGTTAACAGATTCTGTCCAGGTAAAATGAGGAAACACATCCTGCCCTGTCTCTCCCACTGAATGAAGCTACAGAATTTGGAAGCCCAGCACGGAGCACTGATTTGAAAACTCTCAAAAATACGTAGTTATAGGTGGACCAGGGAAGAAGACCAGAATGTGAAGCCCCAGCAGACTGGTGGTGAGGTTGCCATGTTTTGCTCTCTGGTATCCCCCAACCTAGAGACGTCCCTAGTTCTGGTTCTGTGCTGGTAATAGGAAATTTTAACATTCAGAGAATGTGGCCACCTCATTTTCTCTTTCTTTTTTTCATTCCCTCATGACAAAGTTCTTAAGCAACCTTGTGATTTTGGTGGGTAAGATGTGAAGAAGACTCAGAGTCACATAGCAGCATATAAAAACGCCCAGCATAAATTCCAACATTACTTGACATCTTAAGAACCAGAAAAACCTCAATACCTTTGAGAAAAGCCAAAAAACAGACACCAATGATCAAACAGCACAGACATGAAAATTATCTGACAAAGACTTTACAGCAGCCATTATAAAAATTCTTCAAGAAACGATTAGGAACACTCACGAAACAAAAGGAAAAGTTATATTCGGAGACAATAGGTAAAGTCTTGTGATCTGCAGTGAGGAAAAAGGTTTTTAGACGTAATATCAAAAGCACAATCCATGAAAGAAGAAAATTGATAAAATTGACTTCATAAAAATTAAGCACTTTTATTCTGTGAAAGACTGTTAAAAGAATAAAAATTCAAGTTTGTGACAGGGAGAAAACATTTGCAAAGCACAAAACTGACAAAAGACAGTGTGTGGAATATGTAAGGAATTCCCAAAACTCAACAATATGAAAACAAACTATCCAATTAGAGAGTTAGGGAAACTTACATAGATCCTTCATCAAAGAGGATGTGTGAATGGTACATATACATGTGATAAAATTTTCTGTGCCATTAGGGAAATACAAATTAAAACCATAGTGAGATATCATTGCATGCCTATTGGAAGTAGAATGGCTATAACAAAAAACTCGACAACATTGAGCGGTCAAGAGATTAGGGAGCAACCGGAACTCACACGTTGCTTTGGAGAGTACATTTTGTACTCTCCAAAGAGAGTGGCTTTCCACTGTCGCTGTGGAAAACAATTTTGAAGATCCTTATAAATTTAAACATACTTTTACCAGATGACACAGCAATCTCATTCCTGAGTACGTACCCTACCGAAAAAAAGCAACTTAATGTTCATATGAAAACTTCTACGTAAGTGTTTATTTATAGCAGCTCTCAACTGCTAAAACATGGAAACCACCCAAATGTCCTTCAGGGACTGCGTGGTTAAACAATAGTAGTACAATGGGTATTATACTCAGCAGTACAAAAAAATGGAAGAATGACAAATACAGCAACATCTTTGAATCTCGAGGCACTATGTTGAAAGAAGACAATCTCAAAGATCACACACTGTGTATTTCCATTTATATGACTTTCTCCAAAAGGAAAAAAAAGAAACCTATAGTGATAGAGAACAGTATGAGAGAGTGCGGGGTTATATGTCACTTCAAAGGAATAGAACAGAAGGAGGAGTTTTGGGGAATAGAATAGTTCTGTATCCTGATTAGGATGGTGGTTACACAAACCTATGCATACGTTAAAATTCATAGAACTATATGCCACAAAAAGGTCAGTTTTACTGTACAACAATTTTTAAAATGACATTTAAAGTCACATACACAAAACTGATGTCCCTGAAAGAACTTAGTTGAATTTTCCTTTACAAAAAAAAAGGGCAGGGGGAGGGCAACCCTACTGGCCCCACTCTCACCTAGGTATAGCCTAACTTCCCAGAATCAAATCCCTTACAAGGATGGGGCTGGTAGCCCTGCCTCCAAAAGTGGCATCAGATGCTGTGCCTGCCTGTAAAAATATAATACAAGCAAAGTCCTGATCTTAAAGTCTTAGCCTTCCGCCCTCTTCCTTCTCCTAGTTCTGACAGGGCATATGGAAATAATGTCAGAAATGTAAACTTTGAGCATGAATGGGAATTTTACTTCCAGAGATGTTTATAATTTTTTCTCTTGGGTTGAAACTTCACTCATATCCAAATAAATTATTTGGGGATGTCGATAAGAGGATAAATCTTAGAGGGTTTTCACAAAGGTCTGTATTCAGAGATCCTGTCCTTACAGCTCTGCTTTTTCCAAGGAATGGGAGGAGATGGTGGGCTGTACAGCAGTCTGAATTTCCCATGTTTTCTTTTCCTTTTTGTGTGTTCACAAAGCACTCTAGCTATCAGGTAACTGCAAGTCCAAGGTGGGAAGGAAGATAGTATTTTGCAAAGACAATTACCTTTCAAAGCACACACAAAGGTTCAATTTATTCATAGAGCCCTCCCAAAGGAAACAGCAACAGACCAGAGCCTTTGTTTGCATTTTTCTAAACCAACAACTGGGAAATATCAGTAGTAAGATACGAGATACCTGCCGTCTATATTCAACTTTGTTCTCAGATAGCAGGGACACTGTTTAAATGGCTGATGAGTGAGGATGGGAATCTTGCATGATGGGGAAAGAGAGTGTTTAGGGAAGTGCAGTTTAAAAGTTTTATACAAGAACTTTGTTCTTTTCTTTCCTTTTCTTTAGCTTCTTTCTTTTCTTTACTTTACTTCTCTCCCTCCATCCCACTTTCCCTCTCTCCCTTCTTTCCTTCCTTCTTCTTGGGCTGAAATGATCCCCTTGCCTCAGCCTCCCGAGTAGCTGGAACTATAAATGCCCAACACAAAGCCCAGGTAGATTTTTTTTTATTATTCTTAGTAGAGATGGGGGAGGGTCTCACTTTTTCTCAGGCTGGTCTTGAACTCCTGAGCTCAGATGATCCACCTGCCTGGGCCTGCCTGGGAATCACAGGTGTGAGATACTGGCACCCAACCTGGATTTTCTTTCCTTACCTGCCCGGCCCATATAGTTTTATCAGCATGTAGATGTATTTGTTAGTAAACTTTGACTGTAAGGGGCATGGACCCAAATTAAACTAATTTAGAAGACCAAGGGGAGATGGGTGAGGATTGGCTTGTTTTACTAAAAAGTCCGGGGAAGAATGGCAGATCTGGTTTGATCTAGGGGTTTTCATCCATTATGAGTTTCAGTTACAAGTAGGAGAAATCAATCTAGCTGGTTAAATGTAAAAGTACTTTTTGAAAGAAAATTTTCCATCTAGTGAGGTATAAAATTCTAATATGGGAAATTCTTTTTTTTTTTTTTTTTTTGAGACAGAGTCTTACTTTATTGCCCTTGGTAGAGTGCCATGTTGTCACAGCTCACAGCAACCTCAAATCTCTTGGGTTCAAGCAATCCTCTTGCCTTAGCCTCCTGAGTAGCTGGAACTACAAGTGCCTGTCACAATGCCCAGCTATTTTTAGGATCTTGCTCTTACTCAGGCTGGTCTCAAACTCATGAGGTCAGGCGATCCTCCCGCCTCAGCCTCCCCGAGTGCTAGGATTTACAGGCGTGAGCCCCTGTGCCCGACCGATATGGAAAATTCTTTAAAATTGAGAAGAGGCATTTTAATGGAGGCAAACAATACTGAAAATAACAACTTTAGCAACAATAGCTAACACATGTCAATAATTGATTACGTGACTGGCAGTCTTCTCAGTACTTGTATTAGTTAATTTTCCCCTCACAATATCCCTTTGGAAATGGGTCTTCCTGAAATAAAGTATCTGAGATAAACAGACCGTAAGTAACTTGCTCAAGTCAAGGGTGACCATCCATCCTGGCTTGCCTGAGAGAGCCCCAATATAATGCTGTCCAAAATAATGATTATGAGCACCCCTGATTACTCTCAAAAATGGTTTTATTTCATCACTGAATTCTATGGTCCTTCTTCCAAGGCCATACAGCTAGAAAGAGGAGAAGCTCAGATGATAAGGGGCACTTGTGAGGTTAGAGGCCATCACTAGCCTCCTTCTCTCTCTTTCTCCGCCTGTCAGCTCTATCCTCCGCTGGGCTTGCCCTCAGGTGGTCCTGCTCCATATGGGGCAGCCAGTGGCCTCAGGCTGAGCTCCTTCCACTTCCAAGGGCAACGGAAAGAGACACCTCCTGGTCAAACGTTTCAAAGGAAATCATTCCATTTCAGCTCATTGGCCCCGCGTGGGTGCAGAATTCCCTCTCGGAACCTCAGCTAATACCCCAGAAAACTCAAGTACTAAGAGTAGGGGTGATGCCTACCAAAACCAGAGGGTGCTAAGACCCAGAGAAGTAAAATGGATGACAGCAGATATTCAACTTTACTGTCAGAACCAGCCATTTACTTTGACTAATTTATATGAAAGTCTAGTTGTCAAAACTAGAATAGATTTGCTAGAATGCTGCCTCATACTATCAGAATTCAGGATCAAGAACAGAAGTGCTCCACAGAGAAACCAGAGAACATGATTTCCCCAGTGTAACTGCCCAGCAGTTTACAAAATTCTTTTGCTTCTCCCTGCACAGAAAATCCCAAAGAAAGCACTAAAGAGAAGTGGATTACACAATGACAAAGTTACCGTCATTTCTGTTTCCTTTCCTTCCTTCTGGTTAAGCCAAGGAGAGACGATCAGTTGGGTGCTAGGAATGTCTTATTATCTCTTCAAGGCTTTCTAATCTCCCCGGCTAATCAGGGACAATGTCTGGGCCAGAATCCCAGTCACTGTCTGCATAGCCAAGGCACCTTCTGACACTTGGTGCATATCCACTTATCAGATCAGTTAAGCTCGAAGAGCGGCGCCTGTCTTTGTCGATGAAATGTAAGAAACATAAGGGTTCTGATGGAGCAAAGTGCGGGAGACTTTCATGCCCAAGGAGGAGGACCACAGGCTGGGCCCCCAGGAAACTGGGGCAGGCAGGGGACTGAGGTTGTTAGAAGGGGTCAGGGAGGTGGCTGTGGAGAAGAGTGATGGGCACAGGCTGCAGCTACAGTTCCTTTGCCCTGACGTTCACAGAGGGGTACATTTTTCTGCGATGGCCGCAGGACACTGAGACCCTTCTGGATATTTTTGTGCCAAACTGTACACAGTGGGGTTCACGCCTGCCCTGTCCCACACCAGGAGTCGTCTGTCATCTGGACGCCTCCAAGTCTTCTGCAGCTGGCAGGGTCCCGGCTCTGATCACCATCCATCAGACGCTGGCCATGAGTCCAGCACCTGGGGCCCATGAACAGAGCCCATCTGTGTGGGCTGCCTGGCGCTGGGACACACAGGCCTGAGGAGACCCTGATGCAGGAGGGGTCGGGTTGGCAACCTCCATGTTTTCTCTCCTGTCTGGCATCTCTCCGTCCAGGAGCTGCAGACTGCGTGGAATGCGCCCCTCCAGAACACTGGAAAATCTGGCAGCCTCCAAGGCCTGTCGGTGTACTGGACACATGGAAATGAGCTCCAAGAAGCCGAGAGAAGAAAGTGGGTATTTATCAGGGTCCTGCTCACCTCTTCCTAAGGACATGAGAAGACTTTTTTGACCACTGCTGAGAGATCCTTGCACCCCACTGGGAGAAGCTTCCAAAAGTTGCTAGATTGCTTATGCTTTAGCCAGTTGACTCAGGGTCAATGCTTGATTGCTCATGTCCACACTGTGTCTGTCTTCCTTGTAAATATCTGAGTTCTCTTTTATTTCCAGCTGCAACATATCTTATGCGTCATGGCAGAGCCCTAATAAACATATCAGACATGAAGCTTTCATTGTGAAATGGCAGCTTTCTTCAAGGAGGTTCCATCTGGGTTTAGAAATACAACGGCTCCATGGCAGGTTAACAAATGTTTGGTGTTTTGGAAATGCGTTCTCATATTTCAGGAGAAAAGCTGAAATGGGGGTGGAATTTCACTGCCGGGACACCACAGGCTTGGTAGCTCTGGCTCTGAGGGGCACCAGCTACTGAAATTCCACACAAGGAAGGGGGAAGACGGGCAAGGTGGTGAGTGAAGACGGCAGAGTGGATGGAGGAAGAGCAGGGAGAGTGTGGGGACCCAGAGGGGAGGCGCGGAGCTGACTGAGGCCCCAGACTCTGCTGGAGGTTTATAGCTATCACGTTATGCCATTCTCCCAACAAGCCCTCAGAGGCAAGAACTACATCTTAAGCTCAGCAGCTTCAGAGGAAGGCGCGCCCTTCTCCTAAGAGTTCTGGCAAACCTCTCAGCACAAACGCTCAATGGCCTGGCAGGGTCATGTGACCATCTTTCATTTAACAGAGTGCGCAGGAGAATGGATTACTCTGATTGGCCAGGCTGAAGTCACATGTCCACGTATGGGGGCGGGGTCGGGGAGTGAAGTCTGCTCCATACAAACTACTGGGACCGAGAGTGGGGAAGAGGGTGGTTCTCTGCTGTTGCCACAGGAGGGGAACGCATGCAGGTGAGGCAAAAACTGTGACCATTCCCTGTGTGCCTCTCCCACGAGACCCCGTGGACAAAGTAGCACCAGGGGCCTGGGCTCAGACATAAAAGAAAGGCAGAACCCAACCAGGCAGTAAAAAACACATTCTCCATAGTTTCCCAGGAATGGGGGCTGGGCCCCTTTGGGCAGACTCTTCTGCAGACTTGGCGTTGCCCGAGAAGCTGTCCTTGGGCACCCCAGTGAGATGCCTGCTTGCTCACCCCTGCACAGACCAGCAGCCCACTCGTTGACCTAAGGAGACTGAGAGGTGGCCCTGTCCTCTCACCAGCCAAGAGGCTGGCGTTTGGCAGAGCTGCTAGTGTTGGCAGCTGAGGACTTCTCAGGATCTGTGCCAAGTGGCATGACCCCGCCAGACCGAGGATGGGACCGATGCCTGACGCCTGGCCCTCTGTCCACCTGACCCAGACACAGCCAGCCTCCTGTGCCGTGGGCAAGGAAAGCAAGGCCAGGCGGCCAGGCGGTCAGGGCAGGGGCAGTGAGGGTTTCCGAAGCTGGAAGGGAAGAGAAGCTCAGATATTCCCCTCCCTCTGCAGGGCCAGAGGGGTGAGAGGAACAGAGGACCAGGGCAAGCCTCAAGGAGGCAGCTGGAACCCTCCACAACTCTAAAGTAAGAACGGACCCCTGGGGCCCCTCTCCTGAAAGGCTCTCTGAGCTGCTGACCAAACTTTACTGAGTTTCAGTTTTGCTTGTGATGAAGCAGCTGATCGGTGCACATCACCCCACAGTCTTGAGGGTCCTGACCAAACTTTACTGAGTTTCAGTTTTGCTTGTGATGAAGCAGCTGATTGGTACACATCACCTCACTCTTCTTGCGTAACAGTTTACAGGGGTTCTCTGCCCACTGCTCTCCCCTTGAGCCTCGTGCCCCAGTGTCCCCACTTTGTAGTCCAGGTTTAGGCTCATTGAATACGCTTCACTTCTCACTCCTTTACGCTTTTCTGAGCATTGGAATTTTTATCTCACAGCAGGCTGTGGTGTGCCCACTTCGCAGAAGAGAAAACTAAGTCTCAGGACATGGGCACACGTGTGGGCCAGAGCAGGATCAGAACTCAGTCTCCCACCCCCCACCCTGTACACAGTTCTGCTTTGGAAAAACCAGCATCATCAATCAGTCAGATTCCTGCTGAAGTTCCTTCCTTATGCTGAACTCCAGGTCCTCTGAAAGTCCTTCTGGATGTCCCTTTGTCTCTGCACACCCCTGCCCCACACCAGGCCTGCGCAGTGTTCCCCCCACAGGGGAAGCCACCCCCCCCCCCCGCTGAGCCCCACTTTTCCCAGGGAGCATCCTGTCTCCAAACTCCCCTACCCATCCCTCCCTGTGACCTGGATCTGAAGCTGGACTCCTGGGTTCCAATCCCGGCTCTGCATCTTCCCAGATGAGCGAGATCAGGCAAGTCGCTCAATCTCTTTGTGGCTCAGTTGCCCTGTCTGTAAAATGAGGATGACGATGGCAGCCCCCTCAAGCGTGGGGACTAGAATATCTGAGAAAACCTGGACGAGTCTCTTGGAAAATGGGCAAGCACTGAGCATGCACATGGTAAATACTGGCTGCTATGGCTTTTATCATCATCATCATCATCTGACCAAGTCCCCCTCTGCCTACCTCTCATGACTTCCTGTGAGCAGCCCCCTTCAGTGGGGAGGATTAATTGCTTCCCATTCAGGGTTCCCGGGATACCCTCATTCAGAGCTGGTGCATGTACCTCTCCTGAGTGCTATGGGCAGCAGGGTGGGTGCTTACCAGGCTCAACTGGCACCAGGTGGCCTGGGTTCCTACCCTGGCTCTAGCTGCTTATTAGCTATGTGACCTTGGGCAAGTGACTTAGCCTCTCTGTGTATGCCTTGGTTTCCTGGAGGAACTGGAGATGCTAATAGGAGCCACTTCATGGCATGGCTTTGGAGGTCAAACACGTTTGTTCAGACTTTAAAGCGCATCTGACAGGTGGAAGGTGCTCAGGTAATGGTGTTTCTCAGTTGTTTACTGTCTCTCTTCCTCTCTATGCCATGAGCATCTTCAGGGCACAAACCAGGCTTTATTTACCTTTGTGTTTTTGGCACCTCCTGCTGCGCCTGGACCGGGTAGGTGCCATCTTAGTGCCCCGTGCTTGCGGGCTGGTCTCATGTCCGTTATTTCTTTGGTACCTCCTGCCTGAAGGGTGCCATTCCAGCCTGCAAAAGTAGAAGAGCCGCCAGCCATGCTCAGGCCCTTTGGGGCTGCTGGCTCAGGAAGTTGAAGAAGGCTGGGGTGTGTGGGGGACCTGTTAGCTGGGGGCAGCTGCCACTTCTCAGCAGGACCTCGAGGACCACCTGCCTCGATGAGGAGCATTTAGGACCTCATTTGGAGGCATGCGAGGGATGCTCCATGCAGAAGGCCACAGCATATGCCGTCTCTCGGGCTGTGCCAGATGGTGGGGACTTGGCTGTGCTCCTCTCTATCTGTGAGCCCGATGACCCATTCAGAGGCTCCAAAAACGCAAAAGAGAAATTATAATGCTGCTTTGAAATGACTGGAGCTGGGAGGCAGCAAGCCGCCTGGCAAAGAAGGAACACGCCATTGTCGCTGGTACTTAACTGTGTTCAGACACCGGCAAAGCAAGATGGACTCTGGTCTGCTTAGAGACCACCCAGGTTAGCTGCTTGGTTCATTCAACTTGACTGCCATGCAAAGGGTCTAGAACAGAACAGTGGCCCTCAGACCCACTGCCTGGGCTCAAATCCAAGTTTCTTCACTTAACACTCATAGGAATCTTTGGCGAATAACTTTAGTTCTCTGTGCCTCAGTTTCCTTTTCTGTTAAGATGGAAGTATTTTGGCTGTAACAGAGGAAAGGCCTGTTGGATCAACAATGCTGCCTATGCATCAACATGACAACAGCTGACTCTTGCACAGCACTTAGCACCTGTCAGGACTGTTCTTTATGTGTATTATTCACATTTAATCCTTTCAACTACCCCACCAGGTAGGTGCTACTTGTATGTCTATTTTGAAATTGAGCAAAGTAAAGAAAGTTTGAACAGCACACTCAAGGTCACAGAGGTAGCGAACGGCAGAGCCAGGATTCAAGTTCAAGCAGTTGGACTTGCAGTCCCCATTCTAACCATCGAGTTGTGCTGCCTGCTGATATGATGTAGATCTCATCAAAGACAACGTCTTGCCCCCAAGCAGGGGCTGGTGATTTACTCTGGGAGATTTAACAAAGAGCTGTGTGTGCAAGAACTTGAAACCACCACAGGCTTAGTTCCAAATAAGTGGAATTAGTTAGGATGATCTTGGCCATAGTAATTATTAATCCAACTCAAAGTGTTTTCAACAAACATGACTTTAATGATGACTATTGTTCACCTAGGAGTTCAGGTAGCTACAGTTTGGTTCAAGAACATTATTGAGAAAACTGGCTCTTTCCCACTTTCTGTTTTGTGATCTCTGGGGCACCAGCTTCACCCACAGGCCAATACTGTCTTGACCACTAGATGGCTGCCCATGATTCCAGGTAGTTCCAGGTAAGAAGAATGTATGAGATAGATGAGAGAAGAGAGAGCAGGGGTTGTCCTACCTTGATTATCTTCTTAGGAAATATTCTCTAGAATCCTTCAGAAGACTTTCCATTAGGTTTCATTGGCCACTGTGGGTCACATGCTCCTTCCTAGATCATTGGCAGGAGGTGTGGTGAGATTACCACGTGCTTCTAGAACTTCCTTCACTTGCTTCAGCCATTCCTCTTATAAGGATGCCTGGTCCATGGCTGACTAGCATAATGGTTAAACATTTGTATCATTTAGGAATCTTTGTGTTTGTGATTAACAGGAAATCCAACTGACAGTGGCTTAAACAGAGAAACATTGAGGCAGGCAGTCCAGAGCCAGTGCGCTATCAGTCATCCATGGATTGGGGGCTGGGCTCTTCCTGTCTTTCTGCTCTTGATCCTTGGCTCACTGGTTTTCTTCATCTGCAGGTTCATCGTCTTCTAGTTCTGAAGTGGCTGCTTTGCCTCCAGGCAGGATGCACCATCAGGAAGCCCCCACAGACATCTGTTTATGTCTCCCTGGCTGGCACTGGGTCACATGGCCACTGTTAGCTGCAAAGGAGTCTGGAAAGTGAGTGTCTTAGCTGGGCCCTTTGCCACCCTGAACAAAGCCAGGGTTCTCTTGGTAGGAGGGAGAAGTGGATATAGAGCAGGCAACTAGCTCAGCTCACTCTGAACCCCATTGTCAACCCTTCCTGGCTTACCCTTGGGGGATGGGCTCCCCCTCTCCTTCTGAGAAACTAAAATGAAAAAGGAAGAGGGGGAAGGAATCTAATGCAATGCTTTTCCTACATCAGCACAGTCATCCTTAAAATTCTGCTGAGGTGGTGCTGACAGCACATCTTGGTAGGTCAGGGAAACTGAGGCTCACAGGGCAGTATTGATTTGCCCAAGGTCATAGCCAAGTATAAGGCTGGGCAGGAATATGAACCTTGGTTTGACTTATTGGCAAGTGCCTTGCTCCCTCCCGCTCCTCCCATGGAAGCCCCAGGGGGCCTGAGTAAATGGTCACTGATCGTGGAACATTCTCTTGTTAGTGACAACTTGCCTCCTGGCTGGGGACAGGAGAGACCATGTGGGCTGCAGTTGGCATGAGCACAATTTGCAGACTCTCTTTGAATCTGGAAACCTAGAACATTGCTTTTGACTATGGCAAACACATGAAGCTTTTGAGTGGGCTCTGTGCTATGACAGAAGCTAATGCAAGCCTTGAACATTTTTCTCTTTCCTTTCCCTCCCCTGAGTTCTTCTGGGGGCCGGTTCATGGGAAGTTGCCTAATTGGAACCGTCCCTGCTGCCCCCATGAGAAATGGGATGTTGTACACCACGTCCCCTGGAGAAAGTCTCCCATCTGTTCACTGCATGAGGATAATTACATGTATAAATTACCTCCTTTTCCTCCCTCCCCAGGCCGGGATGGAGAGGGGGTGTACTCATGATGAAGGTTCCTGAGTGACCTTTCTGATGAAGGAATATGACTAAGTCAGCTCCTAAATCAGCCATCTGCCTGCGCACAACTGCAGTATCGATTTTCTATTCTAGGGCTGGAAAACAGACATTTATTTTGAAATATGTTCTGTAATGAATCTGTGATTTGGGAAGGGTGCTTCTGCAATTATTACTGTTGAACTTGATATGACTTCCAGCAACAGAGAAAGTCACTGACTGTCACCACGTTTTCTTTTACCCTTTATTACTAAGAGGAACGACTCTGGGCTGAGAAGATTGGGAAGAAGATGCAGCAGGCACTTCCTACAGCAGTAACGACTGCTCCTTGTGATGAACCGTGCTCTAAATACCCCAGTTGTGATATATGTTATGGAGAATTTTCTCTTCCTAGCCTGGGAGGAAAGAGGAGTGGGGTCTGGTCACAGACACTGACCAGCTCTTGGGCAGTTTACTGTCTCTTCAAGGGCCTTGAGGTTCCCCATTATGAATGGAGGAGGGGATCTAGTTTCAGTGACCTCAGTGGTAACCAGAATAATAATCCCCCAAGATGTTTGCACCCACACCCCTGAGACCTGTGAAGGTTCCAGGTTATGTGGCAAAAGGAAGGTGAGGCTGCAGGTGGAATGATGGAATTCTGGTTGTCAATCAGCTGACCTTAAAATAGGGACATGATCCTGGATCATCTGGGTATGCCCAGTGTAACCTCAAGTGTCCTTATGTAGATGATTGAGGGAGGCAGAACCAGAGCAATGGCACCGTGGGAAGGACTTGGCCTGACTTTGCTGACTTACGGAGGGAGGGGGCAGTGAGCCAGGGAGTGTGGGCAGCCCCTGGAAGCTGAGATAGGCAAGGAAACAAACTCTTTCTTAGAGCCTCTGCAAGGAATGCAGCCCTGCTGGCACCTGGGTTTAGCCAAGTGAGATCTATTTAAGACTTTTGACCTCCAGAGCTGTAGAGAATAAATTTATGTCATTTAAGCCATGAAGTTCGTGGTAACTTATTAGAGCAGCCATAGAAAATGTTTGCAGCCCAAGCCCCTCTGGGCCTGGGATTTGCTGATTGGTCTCCACCCACCTGAATCCAACCATTCTCACTTCTCCAGCATTGAGAATTCTCAACTTTTCAGATGCAAACCCTCCTCCTTAGTGTCTTTGCACTATTTCCTACAAGGCTGGGTTTCACGTGGCAAAGGCCAGGGTCACGGGGTAGTGGCCCTGAGAAGGCCCATCTCTGCAGAGCACTCATCACCTGTCAGGTGCAGACTGAGGTGCTCTCCAGGGGCTGCCTTACCGCATCTTTAGAGAAATCAGGGATCATTATTATTACCTCCACCACTTGGCAAAGAAGGCAACTGAGGCACAGAGAAAGTTCATTATCTGCCCAGGGTCCCAGGGCTACATGGTGGAGGCCAGGTTTCAGTTGTCTGCACCATCAGCACATCACCCCCACCCTCTGATACAGACAACGGACATTTTCTGCCTTATGTAAAGTTCTGTGCATATGTGGGGTCCATTCAGCAGGACTACAAGTTGCAGTCTGCCTGAGAAGGTCCCTCCATTCTGGAATAATTATTAACACATTAACTGCCACACTAACAAAAAGAAAATTCTCCATGAGGCCACGGTGTTTTATTACAATAGCAGAATAAAAACTTCAAAAACAAAACCAATCCTTTCTAATTTAATGAAACATTTCTTATTTTTTATTGTTTTCTGTGTGTGAGTTATATATTTTGATTGACAATGAAAACAATGAGCAGAGGTTTCACAGCTCTTGGAAACCCTATGGACCTTCCCATCTACCCACCAGTTCTATATGCTTCATGAGGCCCTGGGCTCAAAACTAGCATGAGTTAAATATAACTCACATGGCAATTAATGTGTTAATGGTATCACCCATTCATGCTCAAAGAAGGTGTAGTTTGGGATAAGTCATATATATATGTATAATCACTCCGTGTCAAGTCCCCTCCCAGTGGTGACGAAAGCTTCACACAAAAAAGGTTACCCAGGCCTAAGTAGGGCTGTGCCCTCTGTGCCAGGAAGAAAGCCTTGAAATTGGGTGACTTAACATTCCAATGCTGACTCTGGGACCATTTTGTTCTGTGAACCTGCGGGAAATATGATGCTTTTTGTAACTCGTGGCAGGATGCCAGGCTCACACTCAGAAACAAGGCATGGGAATATCTGAGAAATTCAATTGTCCCCTGATGTCCTCCAGCCTGAATTTCATCATCTGCGTGTACAACACAGGAAATTATCAAAAGAAAATGGTGATTGTGGAACTGCATCTTCTTTGGAAGGCAAACCAGAAAGCGCCCTCCACATATGAGCTGGGTGTTTCTAGGGAGATGACATCCCTTGTGGCCCGACATGTAGGTGACCTCTGTTCCTTACACTTCAGGGGAGACCTCATTTTCTTATCAGTTTAGCCCAATATCTGATCTATGAGCAGACCCCAAAGTCCACACTCAACCATTTTCATGCCTGGGTTAGATGTTGCCCCTCCTTGTCCCAGATGTGCTCAGTCCACAGGGTTTAAAGTGACCTTGACTGGTGATTGGATCTCTGATGCTGATATTTAGACCCGTATGCTCCATGCAACATGCTTTGCTAGACCGGGCTTTGTCCCGAGAAGGCAGCCAGTTGTACCACCGTCATCTCTTACCTTAAAGACTGCAACCTCTCCCAATGGGCCTCCCTATTTCAACTTCTTTCCTCATAAAATCCCTTGTCCACACAGCAGTGCCAATGACATCAGATCATGTCACATTCCTGAGTGGCCCCCTTCCTCTTCCATGGCTTCCCAGTCTGTGTAGAATGAAACCCAAACACCTCCCCACGGCCTGCCAGGCCCCACACAGCCAGGGCTGACTGTCTTCTGTCTTCATCTCCCACTGCTCCACCCTGTGCCATAGTCTTCCCATGCTGACCTTTGACCTTTCTGCCCTTACATGTGCCCAGCTGGTTCCTACCTTAGGGCCTTTGCACTTCCTCTTTGCTCTTCCTGGACACTTGGTCTCTATTTGGCAACTTCCTCCTCTTCAGCCCAGTTCACATATCACTTCCTGGAAAATGTCCTCCTTGACAACCCCCCCCCCCCCTCGGTTGTCGCCGTGGGTTGGTGGGGGGGTGGGGGGGGGGCCCACTCCCCGCCCAGGCGGGCGGCCGCGTGTTCCTCACCGCGGCGCGCTGTCCCCAG
>CAUYRH010003570.1:0-10942 GCA_963574655.1 Perodicticus potto
AAAATGAAATTCTATTCGTTGAAGAAGGCAAAAATAGAAGATTGTATTTAAATTAGAATGGTGGAAAAAATAAAAGGAAAAAAATGTCAAGGAAAAATGTTAAAATTAAAAAAAAACAATAAAACAAAAAACAAAAACAAACCCCCCACAACCAACTAACCAAGAAGTATGTATATCTTTCTAAGTATTGACCGGGCAACAGGTGATCTTCTGAGGTATGAGATGTTAATCACAATGTGATAACAGCTGTACCAGGTGGGAGCTAGAGGCCTCTGCTGATTACTCAGACCCTGCAGGTTCAGGAGCCCAAATAACTCCTCAGCCCACTCAAAAGACACTCCAAGCCATACACGTTGGCCAAGCAGAAGCTTTCCAGGGACAGCACTTATCTCTGGGATCTCTCCCAGTGTGGCTGCCTGCTTATCCAGTGGGCCAAGTCCAGTTTCCCCCTACGTCCCTGAGGGCCACGGCTGTCAATCTGCCAAAAACTTGGATCTCCGCACGTCCCCAGTGGCACAGTCTCTACTTTGGGCAGCTCAGTCAATAGATTACTCGCCCCAGGTCTCCCGGTGAATCCTGGCGCTGCAACATGCCGGGGCAGCCCACAGCTGAACAATATTAGCTCCTTTTCAGCTCAGTGGCTCAGTCTGGGGCCCCAGACAACACCCAAAGTCATCTGCATACTGGCCCAAGATCTCCCAAGGTAGTTCAATCAAGTGTCCAAGTCCAAAAAACCCCCCAAAACAGCCCCCAGGTAAGGCTTTCCTTGCTTGCAAACTAGCCTTTGCTGTGGTTACAGCTGCAGGCAGCCTCTGACCAAACAAATGCAGCCACCACTTGCCAGTTTTCCACTGCTTCAGTCCTCCTAGTGGGGTCCAGAAGTCTCTCACTGACCTCCTGTATCACCAAAGGGAAGCCCCTGGGCCAAACCCACCAGCCAGAGATGCCTGGGGTCCTCTCTCCCCACTCTCACTATGCCCAGCTGCACAGAAGCTGCTACTCGGCTGCCATCTTTCTCCAAAATCTCAAAACAATACTTTCATTCAATCACTTTATCAAATAATAGGGCTTTGGCTTTTTATTAACTCCTTTAAAGAAAGGGGCATCTCCAATATTCACTGTTACTTCTCAGGTAGGTATAGATACATTATTTGGTGGCAAGAACACTTGCTATGTCAAACTCTTTGATATCATGGGTAAGACCATGGGGCTCTACTGTTGTATAGGACCTGTCACTCCAATGCCAGAAGCCAAAGAAAGAACTCACAGAAAGAGAAAATGAGCAGATCTTCCCCAAATATCAGGTTTATTTAGTAAGACAGACTTTTAAAGCCTTTGCTGAGTGGCTCCGTCCTTTCTGCCTTCTTGTCTGCATCTCACCTTCCTGCTCCGTCCTTTCTGCCTTACTGTCTCCACCTCACCCTCCTGCTTGGTCCTTGCTGACTTACTGTCTGCACCTCACTCTCCTGCTCCGACCTTTCTGCCTTCTTGTCTGCATCTCACCCTCCTGCTCCGACCTTTCTGCCTTTTTGTCTGCATCTCACCCTCCTGCTGCGTCCTTTCTGCCTTCTTGTTTGCACCTCACCCTCCTGCTCGGTTCTTTCTGCTTTACTGTCTGCATCTCACCCTCCTGCTCCATCCTTTCTGCCTTCTTGTCTGCATCTCACCCTCCTGCTGCGTCCTTTCTGCCTTCTTGTCTGCACCTCACCCTCATGCTCTGTCCTTTCTGCCTTTTTGTCTGCATCTCACCTTCCTGCTCCGACCTTTCTGCCTTCTTGTCTGCATCTCACCCTCCTGCTCCGTCCTTTCTGCCTTACTGTCTGCACCTCACCCTCCTGCTCCGTCCTTTCTGCCTTCTTCTCTGCACTTCACCCTCCTGCTCCATCCTTTCTGTCTTCTTGTCTGCACCTCACCTTCCTGCTCTTTCCTTTCTGCTTACTGTCTGCATCTCACCCTCCTGCTCAGTCACCCAGACCTCCGGAGTCTGTGCCGTGTGGCGCCAGGACACCTCACCTCTGAGCAGACAGCTGCAATCCAGTCTGTGATCCCCATTCTTGTGAGGAGTCTGTCCTACTAACAACTTTCTCTATTTGGTCTTTTCTGCTGTTCTCCTACCTTGGGCCACCACCTGTATCCATTATTATTTTGTGTCTTTAAATCCTTTTTACAAAAATTGTGGTAAAATATATTGCTCTTTTTGAGATCTACTATAATAGGCTATAGTAACTAACCCCTTTATTAGGAAGCAAAAACCACCACCTCCGTTCACCTCCATAGTTAACATAAAAGGACGCCAATCAAATGAGTGGCAATAGGGCAGTCAGCTGCTCAAGGTTCTTTGCTCATGACAACGATTGCACTCACCTTCGTCACACTTGAAACTAACATTGTTTTACCCTAATTTCTTACACAGGTAAGGTTTTACTTTAGTTAAACATTTCCCCCCCCATCCGGTCTCTCACAGATCCATTACCTAGCAAATATATTACCTTTTAACACACGATTACTTCATCAGAACTCAGTTGATCAGGGTAGCAGTAAGAAAGATTAAGAGAAAGGGGAATGGGCTCGGTGCCTGTGGCTCAAGCGGCTAAGGCGCCAGCCACATACACCTGAGCTGACAGGTTCGAATCCAGCCCAGGTCCACCAAACAACAATCATGGCTGCATCCAAACAAAAAAAAAAAAAAAAAAAAGAGAAGGGGAATGGTGCAGGTACCCCAGGCAGTCAGAGAACAGAAGACAGTGAGTGACAGACAAAGGGATTCGCAGAGTATCAGGTACAAATAACAGGAGACATGTATTTTCTGTAACTGTAACCAGCAAAATTGCAGTTGTATACTTTATAAAGAGAAGTGCCCAGCCTGGATCGGTTTCAACAGTTGAGACAATCTCATCTCAGTGGTGTTCTACACACCACACCAGCCCACGGCTGTTATCTGGTGCAAGGGAAGATTTACTGCACCTTACCAGCGAGTATGTACTTTAAAGTAATACAACTTCCTTTTAGAAAAAAAGTCATAGATACAGAAATGGAGAAGGAACAACAGGTCACTCTATGGTATATTCTAAAAAAAATAAATAAATAAATAAAAAGAGGTGTTTTACCAAGGCAGTAAGAGCATCATTAACCCTTGCCCTCTGAATAGTCCCTGGGTTTCAATCACAATTGGAGAGAGAGGGAGAGAGGGCGTGTGGGGTGGGGGGGAGAGAAAGAAATACATTATGTCCAAAGAACCTCTCACAAAAAGGATTTTCTAAATTATTAAGTTTTGGGGTTTCATATAGTTTGGATAGCAAGGAATACATGTCCTGGAATAAACTCTGAACAGAAAAAGGGAATAGGATATCAAGATAATAAACAGGGGACCTAGAAATATATTTCACTGGCTACAGAATATAATTAGCAACACTCCCTACAGAAAGATTTTAACATAAGTTATATGTGTACTAAGTCCACACTGTTTATGATAACATAAATATTATCCAGATATAATCTCCCTGGATGGGAAATTAACTGTTCTTTACAGACATTTCTATGGTAACATGCAGCCTATAAGTGTCAAAGAGAAAAGTTTATACACTGTGGGAACCCAACTTATTTGCTGGATTCAGGTTTTTGTGACATTCTAAATTTTTTTTTTTTTTTTTTTGAGACAGAGCCTCAAGCTGTTGCCCTGGGTAAAGTGCCATGGCGTCACAGCTTACAACAATCTCAAACACTTGGGCTCAAGCAATTCTCTTGCCTTAGCCTCCCAAGTAGCTGGGCCTATAGGTACCCACCACACGCCTGGGTATTTTTTTGTTGCAGTTGTCATTGTTGTTCTTAGGTGGCCCGATTGGGTTTGAACCCGCCACCTTCGGTGTATGTGGCCGGCACCCTACCCATCGAGCTATAGGCGCTGCTCAGATTCTAAATGTTCCTTAACAAAAGCCAACTTACTATAACTGTGATTTCTCTCAGTCTTGTACCACTATCTCCTATCATTGAAAAAAAAAATCCTACATATGGATAAATTTTCTCCACTTAAAAAATAAAAAGTTGATTTCCCTTTGTAATTTGATGAAAATTTAATACCTAACAGAATAATACACTTGAAAGCTCACCAACTTCCTTTCAGGTTTTCATTGTTCTTTAGTGTTATTACTCCCTCTAGAGGCAGAAAATATAAATGACCTACCAACTGTCACACTGACAAGTTTTAAAGTTAACCAAGACTAAAGTTAACTTTATCTCTGGGAAAGTGTTAATTTAACTAAAAAATATTTAATCAGTGTAACTTTTTTCTTTTTTTGAGACCGAGTCTCACTTGGTTTCAAAAAAGTGCTGTGGCATCTCAGCTCACAGCAACTCAAAGTCCTGAGTTTAAGTGATTCTCTTGCCTCAGCCTCCCAGGTAGCTGGGACTACAGGTGCCTGCCACAATGCCTGTTATTTTTTAGAGATGGGGTCTCACTCTGGCTCAGGTCGGTCTTGAACTCATGAGCTCAGGCAATCCACCTGCCTCAGCCTCCCAAAGTGCTGGGATTATAGGCATGAGCCACCGCGCCCAGCCTGTAACTTTTTTCTTTTTTTAAATTAGTGTAACTTTTATGTTAATTGGTAAAGCTCCTATTGTTATTCAAGCACCCAAGTAAGTCTTATCTGTATTTAATAAAGACCCTGATATAAGCCCAATAAAGATAATATAGCCTCTTACAAGATTATTATAACATACATATTTATATATGAAAAAACTAATCATGAAATCAATAGGCTCAACCTTATCTGGAAGTCTAGAAAGCAGCTGAGTCATATAAGCAGATTACAGGCTTAATACCATCCTCTGACACCAAAGGGTAGTGACTTTTCCTTCTAAGTGGTACAGCGCACTATTTGGGGAGCCTAGTGTTCAGACACAATGGATTGATTATAAGGGGATTCCATCGCTTTCTAAGAGCTCAGCCTTATTAATATATTCATTTGCTCTTTTAACTCAGAGAATCTCAACTCTGGAGCACATTATAATCACTTGGGGAGCTTTAAAAATTAACTTATGCTCAGCTTGGTGTCTGTAGCTCAATGGTTAGGGCACTAGCCACATACACTGAGGCAGGTGAGTTCGAACCAGGCCTGGGACTGCTAAACGACAACAACTGCAACAAAAAAAATAGGTGGGCACTGTGGTGGGAGCCTGTGGTCACAGGCTGCTTGGGAAGCTAATGCAAGAGAATCGCTTAAGCCCAAGAGTTTGAGGTTGCTCTGAGCTGTGATGCCATAGCACTCTACCGAGGGCGACATAATGAGATTTTGTCTCAAAAAAAAAAAAAAAAAAAAAAAAACCAAGAAAAAAAATTAACTTACGCTTGGGACTCACCCTGGAAAATAAACCATGCAGAATCATTCTGAGTGGACCGGCACATGAGTAGCTTTAAATAACTACTCAGCTGAAACTATAAAACCCTTATATATGACACTGAACGAACAGGCAATACCAAGAAAAAATAGGTAAGCTGGACTTTGTAATAGACTCTCAGTTGGAAGAATAGATCAAGATAATCTGGAAGGGAAAAGGAGAGACAAAACACCAGAAAATATGAATATGAAAAACTTCCATTCTCTCTCATAAATGACATCCCAGAATAACAAGAATAAAGATGAGGAAAACACAGTGGAAGATAAATTCTCCTTAAAAAAAAAAAAAAAAAAAAGATGAAAAATCTCAAAGTATTAGGAGTCGTTCTGAGAGTATCAAAGCAGAGAGAAAGGACAAACCCACAACTAACAACATTATAGTGGAATTCAGCATGTGAGAGACAAAAGATTTTTAAGGGAGTGTTTGGTACAAAGCAGCTATATAGTAAGTTTTTTTTTTTTTTTTTTTAGAGACAGAGTCTCACTTTATCGCCCTTGGTAGAGTGCCGTGGCATCACACACCTCACAGCAACCTCCGACTCCTGGGCTTAAGCGATTCTCTTGCCTCAGCCTCCCGAGTAGCTGGGACTACAGGCGCCTGCCACAACGCCCAGCTATTTTTTTGTTTCGCAGGGTCCGGGTTTGAACCCGCCACCCTCGGTACATGGGGCCAGCGCCCTACTCACTGAGCCACAGGCACCGCCTGCTATATAGTAAGTTTTTATAGAAAAATCAACCAAAACATAAAGACATTATCAAAACTTTATCAGGCAATTATTATATCAGATAGAATTATATACTAGGGAAAAAAATAATACTGATTAAAGGTTCATGGTAAGAACTGAAAGAGAACATCTGAGCATTACTCAAGGGTTCTGTCCTGTAAGACTAAGCTGAAATTAGTCCCTGGCCAAACTGGGGCATTACTGGTCTCTTTATTTGAGTTTAGGCTACTACTTTTAGGAAAACCTAAAACCTCTATCCTCAAGATAGGTTTTAGTAAGGCTTATTTTGGCTAGTTTAACTGCAGTATTTGAAGTACAACATGTTCAACTGTCCTTTCAATACATCTTAGTTTGTTGAAGGCTAAAGAGCTGTGGAGATGAAGAGGATGGATCTGTCAGACAGTCTCAGTTTTCTAAATATTAACAAGCAAAGGGGTTTCTCATAAACATGTTTTCTGGCAAGAAAATGTTCTGTATTTTTTTCTGTTTAATCTTTGCAGCAGCTAAGCCAGGGGCTCATAGAAGTTACTCAGTAATGGCTTACCTGGTCAACATCAGCATTTCTTGGAAGAAAATAAACAATATTATTAGTGATCTTCTGGGAAAGTCTGAAAATTTCAAAGGTAGAGAACATTTAAGGAAAAGTAACAAAACAAAAACAGCAGCTAATTTCTGATCAAAAAGAGATGTTTTTTCCTTATCATAACCCAAAAGTATCTCGATATATAACAAAAAGGCACAAATTTAAATCCCCTATTGCAGTGGTTCTCAACCTTCCTAATGCCGTGACCCTTTAATACAGTTCCTCATGTTGTGGTGACCCCCAACCATAAAATTATTTTTGTTGCTACTTCATAACTGTAATTTTGCTACTGTTATGAATCGTCATGTAAGTATCTGATATGCAGGATGTATTTAGGTGACCCCTGTGAAAAGGTCGTTCAACCCCCAAAGGGGTCGTAACCCACAGGTTGAGAACGGCTGCTCTAATGAAACCTAAGCACAAATTAAATATAAGATTTGGTAATTCAGCAATAACTGTTCCTGATACATCAAAAATTAGAGATTAGATGTATTTATTCAATTACCCTAGAGGTAGGCAGCTAAGAGTCAAACATATAGGTTCTTTCTTCTTGCTATTTCTTAATTATTAAAAAACAGAGTAGGAAACAGGAAGGCACAATACTATTTCTTTCCATTCAAGAATAAAAATAAGTAACTCTGGCCATCGGTAGTCTACTTTCTAAATTGTAATTGTAAACATGTTTCCTGAAACATGGGAAGTGATTCTTCTGGGAAGTGTCAGGTGAAGAAAAGAATAAATAATACATGTTATTCTTTAAGAAACAGGCTTTGCTTCAGTATCTTGGAGGAGCAACAGAAAAAATTTGAAGGCTCAGCACCTGTAGCTCAAGCGGCTAAGGCGCCAGCCCCATACACCAGAGCTGGCAGGTTCAAATCCAGCCCAGACTGCCAAACAATGACAAGTACAACCAAAAGATAGCCGGGCATTGTTGTGGGTGCTTGTAGTCCCAGCTACTTGGAAAGCTGAGGCAAGAGAATCACCTTAGCCCAGGAGTTGGAGGTTGCTGTGAGCTGTGATGCCATAGCACTCTACCCAGGGCGACAGCTTCAGGCTCTGTCTCAAAAAAAAAAAAAAAAGAAAAGAAAAGAAAAAGTTTGAAGATATATAGCAAATTAACATGAGTCAGTATAAGTCAAAGTAATGTTATGAGATGGTTACTCATAGACTCTAAGGACAGATTTTGAGAAAATCCCCAGTTTTCAGACAATAATTCCAAACAATTTATGCATTCTAATTGTTTCACAGGGTACAACTGGACAGTAATCAGCGGAAATACAACCTCACATTGGCCATTACTTCTGGAGATCAACCAACACATTACTTTTTACAAACCTGCTTTTTATTTTTTTATTTATTTTATTTATTTATTTATTTTTTGAGACAGAGCCTCAAGCTGTCACCCTGAATAGAGTGCTGTGGCATCATAGCTCACAGCAATTCCTGGGCTCAAGAGTCTCTTGCCTCTGCCTCCCAGGCGCCCGCCACAACGCCTGGCCATTTTTTGGTTGCAGCCGTCATTGTTGTTTGGTGGGCCCGGGCTGGATTCGAACCCGCCAGCTCAGGTGTATGTGGCTGGCGCCTTAGCCCGTTGAGCCACAGGCGCCGAGCCAAACCTGCTTTTTAAATGTCAAATAAACTAGAACCAAATGATATTAGCTAATCTATCTCTCCTCTTCATTAATTTCTCTCTCTCACATACACCTCCCACTACCTCCCCCTCCACACCATTGTTTAAGTGAACTGTTAGGACTTGAAAAGGATATCCATCAGGAGACATCATCGTCCTAATGTCAAAGGTCTCTGCAGTGGCGTAGTCTGGCCCTCCCCAGGGTGGGCTGAGGAATACAACATCAGCCTTTAAAGAAGCAGCCAGGAGCAGGAAGTCTCCACAGATGAACTCTATCTTATCTGCTACACCATAAACTTCTGCATTATTACGAGCAAGATCAATCTTAACAGGATCGATATCAATGGCAATCACTAAAAATGGGAATAGAAAAAGTGAGTCAATTATATTTATTTATATAAGACTGTTTTACCAATATTCTGCTATCTTCTGTATTTAAGAATCATTTTCAAAGACCAAGAGATACTTAGTCATATATACCAGAGATGAAAACTTCAGTTAAATTTTTTAATTTAAATTAGAAAGATACACTTGTATTGAAACAAAAAAATGTGACATAAAGACCTGGCTTTCTAAGGTGTCTCACTCAGACAGCTTTATCTAAGCAAGTGGTGAAAGCTGTCAAAAAATACATACCGAGGGCCAAATACATGGTACAGCCTGAGTAGCAAACACTTGAAGAGGTCACTGACTACATGTAAAGCTCTAAGGCTAAGAGAAAACAAATTTCCTCAAAATGTGGTAACGCCCAAATAAAGACACATTTAACATTTTCCACAGAAGACTAAAATAAAACACATTTTGAAAACCCTTGAGAGCCAGCCAAGAGAGATGGCTCACGCCTGTAATCCTAGCACTTTGAGAGCCTGAGGAGGATGGATTGCTTGAGCTCACAAGTTTGAGACCAGCCTGAGCCAGAGCAAGACCACACCTCTAAAAATAGCTGGGTGCTGTGGCAGCTGCAGTCCCAGCTACTTGGGAGGCTGAGGCAAGAGAATCTCTTAACCAGGAATTTGAGGTTGCTGTGAGCTGTGACACTGTCACTCTACAAAGTGAGACTCTGTCTCAAAAAAACAAAAACAACCGGTTGGCACTTGTAGCTTGAGTGGCTAAGGCACCAGCCACATACACCATAGATGATGGCAGGTTTTAATCCAGCCCGGGCCTGCCAAACAACAATGACAGACAACCAAAAAACGGCCGGTTGTTGTGGCAGGTGCCTGTAGTGCCAGCTACTTGAGAGGTTGAAGCAAGGGAATCACTTGAGCCCAGGAGTTGGAAGTTGCTGTGAGCTGTGATGCCATGACACTCTACCCAGGGTGACAGCTTGAGGCTCTGTCTCAAATAAACAAAAACAACCCCCCTGCGCCCAAAACCTAGGTAGCCAAATTATGAAGGAATGTAAAAACAGCTGCTGCTGCTATTTAATGAGACATTTTAGGTAGAGGGAACAGACAATATTATGTTTTTTACCAAATAGACTTTCGTTTAATTTGTTGCAATTTCATAATTAGCAATGCAAACATAAGTTAACTTTAGCTCACTGCTGCCTTATAGTAAATTACTGAAGTATACTTGTATGAGTGCCAGTGTGTTCATGGCAATATACTGTATTTGAAAGGGCTAAGTGGAACCTTGATGCATTAGCATGGTTGTCATGAAAATGTAGTTTTTCAGAAAATCCTACTATCCAAATTTGTTAACTTTTGAGAATCCATTCAATCATTTCTACAATGAATACAAGCACCAATTCCAACTGCAAAATCATGCATCTATGATGCTGTTTTTTCTGTTCTAAATAAACTAACATTCATATTTATGGAAAAGATCCTTTTTAGCTATTTAATCTGCTACATTTTTTTTTTTTTTGCAGTTTTTGGCAGGGACTGGGTTTGAACCTGCCACCTCCGGTATACGGGGCTGGCGCTCTACTCCTTTGAGCCACAGGTGCTGCCCTTAATCTGCTACATTTATAGTTCACAGATGGAAAGATATGCTCTCAATACCAAAAATTCAAAAGAAAAAATGGCCTTCGGCATCAAACCTACTCAGACCATCTTGCTTTCATTGGTTATTTCTTGGGAAGGCAGGTTTTGCTTTCAGGCCTAATAGAATCGAAACACTGAGTCTATCACAGGACTGGAATGCTGACAAATGTTTGATGACACCGTCTACAACTGTGCTGAACGGCAGCCAGGAGCTACATGTGCCTATTTCCTTCAAACTGACTAAAATTAAATATGAAAAATTTAGATCCTCACAGCCACATCACCACATTTCAACTTTTTTTTTGGACGTGGAGTCTCACTTGGTTGCCCCTGGTAGAGTGCCGTGCTAAGTTATACCTCACAAGATTGTTGACTAAATTAATTAGAACTTACAGCTGACCTCTGACCTCTTGTGGAGTCAAATCCATATAAAACTTTTAGGCTCCCCACAAATTTAACTACTGTTTGTTTTTTTTTTTTTCCTTGAGACAGAGCCTCAAGCTGTCACCCTGGATAGAGTGCTGTGGCATCACAGCTCACAGCAACCTCCAATTCCTGGGCTCAAGCGAGTCTCCTGCCTCCACCTCCCAAGTAGCTGGGAGGACAGGCGCCCGCCACAATGC
>CAUYRH010003573.1:0-56356 GCA_963574655.1 Perodicticus potto
ACTATAGGCGCCCGCCACAACGCCCAGCCATTTATTGGTTGCAGCCATCATTGTTGTTTGGCAGGCCCGGGCTGGATTCGAACCTGCCAGCTCAGGTGTACGTGGCTGGCGCCTTAGCCCGTTGAGCCACAGGCACCGAGCCACAACAGAGAGTTCTGTTTTGAATGTTGTTTCATTTAGCAGTTTATAAAGATGGTGACTTTACATCTTTCGTGTTAATTTGAATAGAGTTGAAATACATTCTTTTTGGTAAAGCATCACAAGAATGGAGAAACAAGAATCCATTGTACTTAATTCTGATATGAGGACAATTGATGCTAGTTGGGGGCGGGAGACTGGGGGAGGGGAGAGTGGGAAGAAGGGAGGAGGGTCGGGGCCATGGTGTGTGACATTCCTCTTGGGGGTGGGACACTATTATTAGAGGGACTTTATCCAGCAAATGCAAGCAGTGTAACCTGGCTCTGTGTGAACCCTCAATGATTTCCCAACAATTAAAAAAAAAATTTGCCATTTTGATGTTTTCTGGCTTCCATTATTTCTGGTGAGAAGTCTGCCATTGCTTGTATTGTTGTGTGTTGTCTTTTTTCTCTGACTTTTAGATGTACTCTTTAGGTTTGGTTGTCAGTTTGACTTTGATGCTCACTGACGTTGTCCCCTTTGCATTTACTTTGTTTAGAGTTCCCTGAGATTGTTGGATCTGTAAGTTGATGTTATATATGGAAAACATTCACCACATTTGGTAAATTTATTTTTTCTAAGACATGTATATTTTGTTTATTGTCTCTTTTCTCTCCACCTGGGACTTTAGGTACTCTGTGCTGGAAAATTTTTATTAGCCTATAGGTTACTAAATCCCTGTTAATTTTTAAAAATATTTTTTCCGTCTGTTAGATAATTTCTTTTGGGCCACCTTAAAGTTCACTATAACTTTCTTCTGCATTTTTCAATATTCTATTTAAAGAATTAAACCTAATATATATTTTTAGTTCTAGCACTTCCATTCAATTCCTTTTTCAAAAATAGTTTCTTTTCTCTGCTGAGATAGCTCATGTGTTTGTTCATTATGACCATCTTTTCCTTAAGCCCATGAACAAATTGGTAATATCTGCTTTAAAGTCCTTGTCTTTCAACATCTGAATCATTTTAGGTCTGTGTCTATTGCCTTCTTTTTTTCTGGGTTTTAAGTACTATTTTCCTGATTTTTCATATGTCTAATAATTTACTGTGGCATGTCATGATACATTTTTGTGAGATTGGATTTATTTTTTCTTTTAAAGGTTTGAAAATGTTACTTCAAGGTACAAAAATCACCGAGTTCCTTTTTGTCCTGATAAGACTGCTGTGATTTTTAAGTCTATATTGCAATTGTTTGTGAAATTTATAGTTTCTCATATGTATCTAAACATACCTATTTGTATGAAGTTGAAACACACTGTAGTACCTGAGGATATTTTACCAATCATGAAATTGTTCTCTTTTATTATTACATAATTTCTTTGAAAGTATGTGCTGTTCATAATTTCTTTGAAAGTACGTGTGGTTAATTACACTGTAGGCCTCAGGGACAGACCTTTGCTAATGCCTCTGTTTGTAATCACAGGCTTTGACACACAAATGGCACTCAATAAAAGTTTTTGTTTTTAATGAATAAATGTTTTACTGTGGTTTTCTGGGCTTTGTTCCAGTATTTCTTCTCTAGCCATTCTTACTGCACTTTTATGAATATCACAAATGGAGTTTATTCATTTGTTCATACACATCTATTCATGAATTTACTCAACAAGTAGGCTTTTAGTAGGTGATTATAGTAGTGACAGCATACTATATGCCAGTTCCTGTGGTGGTGCTATGTAGCCAACAGTGATTAAGGTGAACAGCGTCCACATCCTTATAGAACCTCATGACTTAATGAGGGAGACAGATAATAAGAAATAAACTAATAACCACTTAAGATAAAATTATATAGTAGTTTGTGAAAAAATTAAGCTGGGGAAAGGGACAAGGAATAAAGGAGGCAGTTGTTGTAGTGATGATAATGCTCGTGTTTCTTAAAAATAGGATTGTAAGGAAAGACCTTTCCATGTAGATGAAATTTGTGCAGAGATCTCAGACTGGAGTAGTTACATGAGTGGGCATAAATAGCATAAGGGGCCAATTACTAGATGTGGTTCTGGAAGCAACAGAAGCCTACTTTCCCCCACTAAGCTTCTGAAATTCAGGTGTCTAAATTTTGCAACTTTACCTTAAGGCTTGTTGACTTAAAATGCAAATCCCTTTAGGATAGTTATTACTTAAGTGTTTATTTGTCAAATATATTTGCTTGAATAAGTTCCAAAACTTTTTCTGAAGAGGACAAGAACATAAAGAGTTAGCATAGTATTGTAGTTAAGGGCAAGACTTGGCTGGGTTTCAAACTCTGACTATGCCACTTATTATCTATATGACCTTGACCTAGTTATTTTACCTCCTTGTGCCTTAATTTCCTCAACTGTAAAATAGTGATAATAAGAGTATCTACTGTATGTATTATGGTTGGTATTATGATACCACATAAATTTTTGAAAATTTTTATGGCCCTCTCCATGGGAGAACTACCCATTTCTGCTACATTGTCAGATTTGGCCATGTCTCTTTGTTGGCCTTTGAAATGTGGGTTTACATGATGTGTGTAACTCATGAGCAGAAACATCAAGAGCCATCATGTTTCCACTCTCCTCTCTTTTTTTTTTTTTTTGTGGAGACAGAGTCTCACTTTATCACCCTTGGTAGAGTGCCGTGGTGTCACACAGCTCACAGCAACCTCCAACTCCTGGGCTTAGGCGATTCTCTTGCCTCAGCCTCCCGAGTAGCTAGGACTACAGGCACCCACCACAACGCCCAGCTATTTTTTTTGTTGTTGTTGTTGTTGCAGTTTGGCCGGGGCTGGGTTTGAACCCGCCACCCTCGGCATATGGGGCCGGTGCCCTGCTGACTGAGTCACAGGGGCCGCCCCACTCTCCTCTCTTTATTGTCTTCCATGGGAATGGTGATGTTTCAGATAGGGCTTTCCTTAGCCTGGGCCCTGGGCTGAAGAGGACATGAGCAGAGCCACTGCCAAAGCCAACATTTAATGTGAATGAGAAATACAGCTTTGCTGTTGTGAGCCCCATGGTTTAGGGTCACTTTTTACTGCTGCCAGACTTATCCTAATCTTACTGATATAAATAGAATATTATTTCTAATGTGCTTATAATGGGACCTGGCACATAGTGCACATTATAAAACAAGTGTGTTCTTGAGGGAGTTTAGCTGCTGAAGAGAGAGCATCACAGAATGGCAAGGGTGGGGCACCAGAACCAAACTTCTTGACTACTTTCTAATTCTGCTGTAATTTTGTGCAATAGGTGTAAAATATGATGATTGACCATTTTTCTGGATATCTGAACCAGATGATAGAAATAAGATGCTGAATGACTTGCTTATGTGTTCCACCATGATTGTTTCCAAAACACTTCTTATGGAGGCATTGCTTTCCCACTCTTTCTTTACTTAAGACTGAGACTTACATCATTTATTAAAAATATGACCACAATGCCTACTGTAGTGCTCTCATAACACAGTCCCTCCTTTACAAATATTTTTGACTAACTGGATAACCATAAGAAAAAATTAAACTGTCAACCTTGATTGTCTGAAAAAAGAAAAGTTTCTGTTTATACTGTATATTATGACAGTGACCCTGGTTTTCCTGATCATGTTCTATTTGCTCAGTTAGCTAAGTGTACTAAATTCTGAAGCTTATATTTTTCCTTTGATTTTTGAAAAATTGGAAATTGTTATTTCTAAGCTATTTGCACATAAATTGCCTCTAATGGGTTAGTTAGGTAAAAGAAGGATGAAGAATGCTCTTTTTTTTTCATTTGTTTATGTCTACTCCAGAGGTCATAGGTTTATGAATATAGTTATGGGCTATGTAAAGTTTCAGTTAACCAGAGATCCATATACAATGGTGGTCCCATAAGATTATAATACTGTATTTTTATTGTACTCTTCTCTATGTTTAGATACATAAATGCCATTGTATTCTAATTGCCTGCACTATTAAGTACAGTAATAGCTGTAAAAATTTGTAGTCTAAGAGCAATAGGCAATACCATACAGCCTAGGTGTGACACAGACTATACCATTTGGGTTCGTGTAAGTACACTCTGTGATGATTGCATGATGAGGGAATCCTTAACAACATATGTTTGAGAATGTATCCTCATTGTTAAACAACTGTATATTAGAAGTCAATCATAGCAATAATAATTTTTTAAAAGAGCAGATTAATCTAAATTGAAGAAACTATGAATAAAGAAAGAATGATGTTAACTGTGAATACTGTTAGTGGGATGTAAGTTAGTACAACTATTGTGGAAGACAGAATGGAGATTTATCAAAGGTACAAAAATATAGTTAGAATGAACAATATTTGACAGCACAACAAAGTGACTATAATCAACAATAAGGAATGATATACTTTAAAATAACTATAAGAGTGGGACTGGAATGTTCCTAACAAAAAAATGATAAATGTCCGAGGTGATGAATACTCAAATTATCCTGATTTGATTCATTTGCATTATATGCTTGTATCAAGACATCACTTGTACTCTCTATACAACTATTATGTGCCCATGGTAATTAAAAATAAAAAAACTTAAAAAATTTAAAAGTAGAACTACTCTATGATCCAGCAATTCCACTTCTGAATATATATCCAGATGATATGAAACCAGTATATGGAAGAGATATCTGTACTCCTGTTTTTATTGCAGCATTATTGACAATAGCCAAGATATGGAATCAATTTAAGTATCTATCAGTGGAGGACTAGATAAAAAAATGTTGGTATATACTACCTATGAGGTCTGACAAAAGCAATTTTGGAACTCTTTTTTCTGGAATGACCATCAGAGCTGTCATCAAATGGCACACAAAAATGCACAACAACAATGATGAACACCACTCAGCAAGACATATGTTGACATTAGCACAGCTGTGAGATACTGATAGACCAAGGTTATGAAACCTTACAGAGCTGTCTGTACAGTGCTGCCAACTGAAGCACAGTGGCAAGTTCTCCAACTTGTCAGACCTCATATAACAATAGCTCTGATGGTTATTCCAGAAAAAGAGTTCCAAAATTGCTTTGAAGGGTGGTCCAGGTGCTGGGGTCAGTGCATAGCTTCCCAAAGGAAGTACTTTAAAGGTGACCATAGACCACAATGTTCTCTAGTGAGCAATGAGATATGTAGCACTTTTTCCAGGATGACTTAATGAACTTAATTGTCAGACCCCTCAGATACACAATAGAATGCAATTCAGCCTTAAGAGAGAAGGAAATCTGGTCATTTGCAACAACATGGATGAACATGCAGGACATTATGTTAAGTGAAATATGTCAGGCACAGAAAGATGAATACTGTGTGTTCTCATTTACATATGGAATTTGAAACTGTCACACTCATAGAAATAGTAAAATGGTGGTCACCAGAGGTTGGGGATAGGGCAATGAGAAAATGTTAATCAAAGGACTCAAAATTTCAGTTAGAGGAAATAATTATGAAAGATCTATTGTTGGCTCAGCACCTGTAGCTCAAGCGGCCAGGGTGCCAGCCACATACACCAGAACTGACAGGTTCAAATCCAGTCTGGGCCTGCCAAAGAACAATGACAACTACAACCAAAAAATAGCAGGGCTTTGTGGTGGGTGCCTGTAGTCCCAGCTACTTGGGAGGCTGAGGCAAGAGAATCACTTAAGTCCTAGAGTTTGAGGTTGCTGTGAGCTGTGATGCCATAGCACTCTACCCAGGGCAACAGCTTGAGACTCTGTCTCAAAAAAAAAAATTCTATTGTTCATCATAACTATACTTAGTAACAGTATGGTGTGCATTTGAAAGTTACTAAGGGAATAGATTTTAGGTGTTTTCACCACAAAAAATGATAAGTATGTGATGTAATACATAGGTTAAATAGCTTTGTTTGGACATTCCTCAAGGTATACATATGTACTATGTATAGTTTCCTTTTTTACTTAGTCTGGCTAAAGATGTGTCAATTTTTTTTTAATCTTTTGGTTTAAATTTCATTTATTTCTGCTCTTTATCATTTCTTTTCTTCTAGTAATTTTGGTTTTGGTTTGCTCTTGTTTTTTTAGTTCTTTGAGGTCAATCATTAAGTCATTTATTAGAAGCTCTTCTACTTTTTTAATGTAGGCACTTACTGCTATAAACTTTTATTAGAGCTTTTGGTGCATCCCATACATTTTAATATGTCGTGCTTTCATTTTAATTTGCTTAGAGAAATACTGCCTCTTTTTGATATTCATCTTTTTAACACCATTTATTCTTGTTTTTTATAATTTTTGATTAACTGATAGACAAAATATTAGTGTTAAAAATGCTGTTTTAATTTGCATTGTTTGAAGACTAGTGATTGTAGAGCATTGTTTAAATGTTTAAGGATTATAGGTGGTAATAGGCCTTTTGTTTTCTGAGGCCATATTTATTCAGCCTGGTAAATTCTAGGTTGTTTAAGCAAATAAGCAATGAAAAATATTTTACAAATATTGAGCTAATTTGTATATACTCAAATTTGGGGGAGAATTACTTAATATTGTCAATACATCAAATAATTTGTAGCTATGCTTCTACAAGGAAGTATCATTTAAGGTAGAGATTGAGAACTTAGATACAAAAGAAAGATTTTTGGGGGGGGAAAAGCAATTTTTAGTGACATACTAATGAAGCCTGCATCGTTTCGATAAGTTTCTTTCTTTAATTTTTAGTCAGTTCAGATAATTAAGAAAATAAAAATCCTACTATCATTACATGGCCACATTATTCTCTAGGGTCTGCTTTATAATTTCTATGGGGTATGAGTGTGTGAGGTGGAGGGAAGATAAATATCAGTAGTAATAGTTGTAATATAATACATTTCTTAAAACGTATCTGGGTAAAGTAACATCAGAAAGGAGGAATTAGAGCTTTTTGCTCCAATAGAAGTTATTTTCATTTATTTTTTAAAATAATTTTATTAAATCATAATTGTGTACTTTGGATGGGTGGAGGGAGGGCAATTAGTGGGATCACACCTATAGTGTATTTTCATTTATTTTTTTAAAGACTATCTATATTTTACTTTTAAATGTGGGTCTTGAAAGTTAGCCAAATACAGATAGCACCAAAAACATGTATACACATTTTAAGAATGGGAAAAATTGTATTAAAATAGTAATACTCCATATATGCCAATAACATTTTTTACCTTGTAATTGTATATTATATCTCTTATGATTTTAGAAGTCAAATGTGACTTTAGTATTACAATTTTAATGTTGTAATACGTATGTATTTAAGTTTTAATATTATCTCTGTGTAGAAATAGTTATTACTCTGATGTGAGAAAGGCCCCTGGAAGGGAAGAAAGATATAAGGACTTTTGAAAATTAGAGCCAAATGTATTTACCAGTATTTTTAAACTGTTACACAATATGTAAGTGCACAAACATATTTGTTTACTATAATCTGGGATACTCCCAGCCCCCACTTTGAGGAAGTCTTATTAAAGAAAACCAGAAAAGATATGTTATCTTGACAATTGTTTAAAGGAAAAGATTAAAGTTAAAATAGTTATGGTACTTTATAGAATGCTGTATTTTAGGCACTGTCATTTTGATAAAAATGAAATTGGGGACCATTGTTAATACTTATATGTTCTTGGTGAGTGGTCCTGGTTGAAGCATTTATGGAAGGATCTTTTATAGATAAGAACTAGCACCTGGTGCAACTGTGATTTGCCTCTTTCATCCATAAAATCTTCATTATGTTTTCAGATTTGTTTTTAGTTTCACAAATATATATGACTCAAATTGAAATTTAAGGAGAAACCTCCAAAGAACCTTTTGATTAAATCTATCAGAAGGGATAGCGCTGTGGTTATTTTGCATTTGATTGTAAATTCTAATTTCTACTGACCTTGCTGACAGGATTGTGTTTGCTATATCTAATTTTCTGAAGTGTTTTCAAAGATGTGGGCATTCTCTCTGAAAATATTCTCACAAAACTTTCCATGCATCTTTTTAAGGGATCTGAAAATTAACTTTAGAAAACTGCAATAAAAGCAGTTATTATAGAAAATGCTTTAGAGGAAAAAATGTAAGTGTTTGTTATGTGGATTTAGAACTTCAGAACTAGAATTGTTCCTATAAGAGGAAAACAATTTTCTCATAGTTAAGGTACTTTTAAAACAGAGTGAGATCAAACAGGGTATTTGTAATACAAATGGTTAAAGAAACACTTTACACCAAGGTAGAAGACTCTTTTGCCTTTAATATATTTTATTATTAAAAACACACACATATATGTTCATGTATGTGGAAAAATTTTTTTAAATACAGATGTATATAAAATAAAGAGTAAAATTGCCTCCACCCCCATTCCCTAGAGAAAATATCTGGGTTTAGATCATTTAAGACCTTTTACTACACACAGGTAAACATAACTACAAATGTGTACAACTACATTTCAATAGCAATATGATCGAGCTGAATCTATTCTATAGGTACTTGGTCCTCTTAGTTTTATTTTTTTAAGTCAAATTTATTAAGTTATAATTTGCAAGTCAAAATAAAATTCACCCTCTTTATGTATACGGTTCAATTAGCTTTGACAAATGTGTCAAGAGGTACAACCACTACCACAGTCAACATACAGAACATTTCCTTAATCCCAAAAGTTTCTTCATGTCCCTTTGTAGTGAATCCCCTCCCTCCACACCCAGCTCTTGGCAGATCTGATTTCTTTTCTATAGCTTTGCCTTTTCCAGAGTGTTATACGTATGGAAGTAAAGGAAAAGAAAGGCCCCCAGAAGGGAAGCACTTTGGGAGGGGAGAAAAGATACAATGACCTTTGAAAATTAGAGCCAAAGATATTTATCAGTATGTTTGAACTCTTACACAAAATGTAGGAGCACAAACATATTTGTTTACTACAACCTGGGATGTCCCCACCACCACACTTTTGGGGAGTCTTATTGGAGAAAACCAGAAAAGATATATTATCTTGACAGTTGTTTAAAGGAAAAGATGAAAGTTAAAGTAATTAAAGTACATTATGGAATGTTGTATTTTAGGCACTGTTATTTTGATAAAAATGGAATTAGGGACCACTGTGTGTTCTCAGTGAGTGGTCCTGATGGGCTTCTTTCACTTTGCATAATGCCTTTAAGGTTAATGTTGATGCTACATTTACCATGCTGTTGCTGAACTGTACTGTGATGAATGTACCACAATTTGATTATCTATTCACCCACTGATGGACATTTAGGTTATCTGAGTTTTTGATTGCTATAAATAAAACTACTTTAAATTTTCATACACAGGTGTTAGCATGGCCATGTGTATTTTTTTCCCTCTTGGGTAAATATCTAAAAGTGAGGTCATTGGGTCATACAGCATCTGTTTAAGTGTGTAAGGAACTGCTGAATTGTTTTCCAAATCAGCTATACAATTTTGCATTTCTGTTAGTGATTTTGAGAGTTTTAGCTGCTCCATGTCCTTCTCAGTCCTTGGTATTGACAGACTTATTAATTTTAGACTCTCTAGTTGGTGTGTAGTAATATTTCCTTATGGTTTTAATTGTATTTCTCTACTACTAATCTTGAGGAATTTTTCATGTGCTGATTTGCTATGTGTATGCCTCCTTTGGTGAAATGCTTCTTCAATCTTTTGCCTCTTTCCTAAATTGCATTCTCTGTCTCATCACTGGATTGTAAAAGTTCTTTACATATTCCTGATATAAGTACTGTATCAGATAGACATTTTGCAAATATTTTCTACCAGTCTATGACTTTTCTTTTTATTTTAACAGTCTTTAGAAGAGTAGACATTTTTAATTCTGATGAACTATCTTTTATAGTTTGTGTTTGTGAATTTTGCCTTCCAAATAATCTTTGCTTAACTTATGGTCATAATAATTTTCTTTTTATGTTTTCTTCTAGAGGTTTTATAGTTTTAGCTCTTACATTTAGGTCTATGAACCAATACCATCGACATTATTCCATGTCAGTACACTTTTACTTCACTCTTTCTTTTTTTTTATTATTTTTATTATTTTATTTTATTTTTACCTCACTCTTTCTAATGACTATGTATTATACTGTACTATGGATGT
Organism: Perodicticus potto; assembly: GCA_963574655.1. NCBI lineage: Eukaryota > Metazoa > Chordata > Mammalia > Primates > Lorisidae > Perodicticus > Perodicticus potto. The sequence continues at coordinate 10,197 of CAUYRH010003573.1, forward strand.
ACCATAATTTAACTAGCCATTCCCAAGTTAATCAAAGTTTAAGATGGTTTTATTTTCCTAGTATTACAGATGATCAGTGATCTGAGTATCCTTATATGTAAATATTTATGCACTTATCAGAAGAGTTTTGAAGAAAATTTTTCTAGAAGTAGAAAATTCTAGAAGCAGAATGTCACAGGGCATTCATTTATTAACATATTGATAAGTAATGCCAAATTGACCTCACAAAAACCTTTAAGGTTTTTACTCCCATTAATGACTTACAAGATTTTGTCTCAGTCCATGTTGTGCTGCTATAACAGAATACACAGACTGGGTAATTTATAATGAACAAAAATGTATTGGCTCACCCTTCTGAAGGTTGAGAAGTCCTAAATTGAGGGGCTAGCAAAAGACTTCTTGCTGTATCTTTCCAAGGTAGGGCAAAGAGAGGGGAAGAGAGGGAACGAGATCGAAATTGCAGCCTCAAGCCCTTTTATAACCAGCACTCATCCATTCAGGAGGGTGGAGTCCTTCTGACCTAAACACCTCCCTCTAGGCTCCACCTCCCAACACTGTTGCCTTGAGGATTATATTCAACACATGCACTTGGGTGACACAGTCACATTGTAGGAGAGTACCCTTCATCTTCAATCCATAGTCATGTAGATATTTCCAATCTTTTAAGTTTTTGTTAATTTGATTAGTGGAAAATGATCTTTTATTGGTTAGTTTGGTGTTACTATGTCACATGGTAACTTTATATTTCATTTTTTGAGAACTGACATACTGTTTTTCATAGCATCTGTGCCAGTTTAGATTCCCACCAGCAATGCACAGGTGTTCCAGCTGAGCTATCTTTTACTGTATGTCTTAATCATTTTTTTTTCCCACTGAATTTCCTGCTTGTATCTTTTGTCCCTTTTCCTCCTGGGCTCTTTTTATTCCTTTTTCTTTTTCTTTGTTGTTTTTTTTTTCCAAAAATTATCTGTTTTATGATCATTAGCTTTTTTTAGTTGCAAATTCTTCTCCTGCTCCATTATTTGTCTTTTAACTTTCTTCAATGACTTTTGCACTCCATCAGTCTTTTTAATGTACTCCAAAATGTTGTAGAGGTTGTTTATTATGCTGACTTTGATTTCTCGCTTAGGAAGGTGTTCTCTATGCTAAGATTAGAGACACATTCCCTGCTTTTTAATTCTGGTATACTTATAGTTCAATTGGATTTGATGGTGTAAGAAATGCATTAGGAATTTTGTTCTCATAGAGATAAAGTTCTCAGAACATCCCTTATGTAGTCCTTCCTTTTCACATTATTTTGAAATGCCTCTTTAATTATATACTAAATCATATATAATTTAGATTACTGATGAATGATCTTTTTCTGTTTCACTGTACTATTTGTTCCTCATCAGCATCACCCTTTTAAACAAATTTTTCTAGCAAACACAGAATATTTCTGGGGGAAAAACCCCTGGTGGTTACCATAGAAGTTACATTCTCAGAGATCTTCTTTAACCACCATATTTCTCCATCTCAAAATTTTGTAAGTCTGAAGGCAGATACTTGGGGTTGCTTTAAAGAGAGAAACATACTTTGATTCTAATTTTAGGACAAAATCCATGGAAGTCTATGAGTACTACAAAAGGTCATTAAGGAATCAGAGATGCTATGGAAATTGGTTCTATTGATTGAATAAGCAACACAGGAAAACACTTTCCCCCCATATACCTTTTCTAAGTTTTTTTTGTATTTACATTGGATCATGCTCATCACCTCCTTGGGCAGAGTGCTGGTGTGTCACTGTTATGTGGAAAGTAGAAGGACTCTACATGCTGAAGTTTTCTAGAGTGACTCTATACTCTTCAATCATGGAACATTTAAAGGAATGAGATTTAAATTGTATACTGACCAAGGGTAAATGGGCATAACATTCTTTATTGTTGGTAATTTACTTCATTCATGGATTCCCCTAGATTGGAAGATCTTCAGATCTACTGTATCAGTTGTATTCTTTCACTTGCAAGATGTATTAAAAAGGGTCATAAGACTGAAGGATTTTCTGAAAAATTTTAAATTGACATGGGTAAGTTTGATTATATACTATTGGCCAAACATATCATAAAATATATTTTACACAGATAAAACAGTACAATGTGATAGTCTTTATTGCTTATAATCTTTCTATATTTTGAAGTTTCCCTGGAATTTTAGTAAATATTATCCTGAATTTATTCAGCATGTGAGATTTCCTTAAGCTTATAATTATTTCCTCATTAGGCAGTCACATTTTGATTTAATGCTATCACTATTTCCTATGGAGGAAGGTATAAGAGGAAAAATTTTAGTTTATTTTGCAGATAATTGCTGATATTTCTAAGCATGTGTTGTATATTTTATTTTCACAGATTTAGATTGTTTGAATTAAATTTGTGGTAGTACACTGCAATACAAAATCTAATCAAAACACAGTCACAATTTTATTATAACTCTACTTATACTATTTATAACATGCTCCTATTATAAGTATTGAAGTCCAAGGTGATGTTATATATTTCTTCTTGCTTCAATGTTGAGTCAAAGCTGCTTTAAGTTTCATTTTTTTGATTGTCTGGAAAACTGAAATAAAATAAATTATAAAATCAACTTTTGTATCAGGCTAGAAAGTAAATGTTTGCTTAGTTTGAAAGATATTTTGCTTTCTATAATTTTCAGACATAGCTTGAAGTTTGAAAATACATAACTCTATATATTTGAAAGCAAATCTTTTTTTTTTTTAAATTGGTGTTTCAGTATCTTACAAGTGCTGGATGAAAGTACTCCTTTTCTGTTTGGAGAAAGTAGTTATACTCAATATCTTGCACAAAGTGTGTACTTGACAGAAACTTTTAGCTTGACTGTATCATACCTGGTGAGTTCTTCCACATGGTCTGAGTTTTGAGATTCACCTTGAAGCACATCTACTGATGAGGTTCTGAACACTTCTAAAGGAAAAAGATATATGAATTTAATAGTTTTATATGAACAGAGCTTATAATTATTTTGTGCTTGAACCTGAGAATCCCTTTTTTGGATCTCTGTCATGAGCACCTGCATGATAAGGGCACATGCATCACCCAGGCAGATTGTATCATCTGTTTGTCACAGCAGTATCTTTCACGCCACATGCTCTTCTACTTTATGGCCTTGTCAATACCCCATAAAGAAGCACAATCTACTTATCATCTTCTTGAAATTAGATTAGTCTTAGGAATTTTTTATAATCAGCAGAATATGGAGAAAGTGGTTATAGAACCTCTGAGGCCAGGTCAGAAAAGGCTATGCAGCTGCCACCTAATTCTCTTAGGATGCTTTGCAGGAAGCCAGTCTTTGTATAAGTCCTAAACCCTGTGACTGCCACTCTGGAAAGGCACAGATGATGCTCTGGTAGACAGTCCTGGCCAAGCCCCACATTCCAGCCATCTCGGCAAGCCTCCAGTCTGTAGGCAAAGCTGTCTTTGACCCTTAAAACTAGTCCATCTGTTAGCTGAGTGCTACTTAAGTGACCTTAATTACTGTCCAGCTAAGAGTTGCCCAAATTCCTAACCCACAAAATTCATATAGTACATAAAATGACAGCTGGAGAGGCCAACTTTTGGGCGAGAATTTGACTTGTTAAAACAATACTCAAAAGGAAGATTTATTTAGAGAGCAACACAAAGTATTTGAACAACAAAGTCCAATGTGGGAAGTTTGTGTTAATTTGTTACTGAACTTTCTTACATCCTTTTACTTGTGACTTGAATCTACTGGGACTAATCTAATAAGATGCTCTTTATTCCTCCTATGACAGGCCCCAGTTTCAGGTAACTTCCCTTATTTCCTGTGTATGTATGTATATATACATACATATATTATTTTTACATATACATGTGTTAATTAGGTTTCCACTTTTTGCCTTCACAGAATTTAAAAACCTTAAAATTTAATAACAATAACAATGTTTAAGATAAGGACTAGAAACAAAAACCATGTAAAGAATGAACGAAGATAAATACATTCAGAAAATAAAACAGATAATTACTGCATCGAACTATTAAGCAATATTAGTAATAATAATGCCAAGAAAGTAACATTCACATTGTCAAATAAGACATTATGGAGTGCTCTGACTCTGAGGCTCAGTATGAAGTCATCAGTTAACTTCTTATTTTTTTTCCAAAGTCTGAAAAAATAGACAAGTAATATTATATAAATAAAAGTAAAGGAGTGTTTCAAAAAACAGATCACGCCAAATCTTATAGAAATAGAAAAAGAAAAAATATTTCAAAATCATTCTACTTGATCTGGATACACCTGATATTGAAATTGGAGAAAATATATTGTTAGAAAGGGAAATTACAAACATATTTCACTTATAAGTGAGGATGCAATATCCTAATGTATATGTATATATTTTATAAGACTCTGTACATTTCCTATTCTGCTCCCATCTCTCATCCACTGCAACTCCTGAAATATTTCCACTGGGCCCTTTGGAATGTGTGGTCCATAATTTCAGAAAAATACCTTACATCCTCTTCCTATTTCCTGAAGTTTTCTTTACTTTTTGATTCTAACAGAAACTTCACTCTCCTCTGAAGATACAACCAGCCCAGGACCAGTTTTGCTTTTGTTTTTCTTCGGTCTTCTTACTATTGCCCCTGGAGACGGGTAGGTGCCCTCCTTCCTCCCTATTGTTCATTCAGGACATTTGTCCTCCTTCTTTCCCTTCCTAAAATTCATATGATCAGAAAATGCAATCAATCATTTGTCACTGTTGTGGTCATCTATGGCGGGAATCGTTCTCAGTTGATCTATCATTGTCTCCTTGTCACTTTACTGCTACTTTCTCAGTTTAGCAATTTCAGTGCACAGGCACACTGTTCTACCGTAAAGTCTTAATTCCTTGGGCTCTGGTTCTCTTAGAGCTCATCCCAACTCTACTTCAGCCTTTACTTTTTCTGTCATATTTAGACCTTTTCTTTACCATTAACTGCTAGCGCCCTTCAAGCTCAGTTTCCTGAAACAGCTACTTGACTGTCGCCAGATGTCAACCTAGTACCCCAACCCCGGCAATCCTTCCACTCCATTGGGGTCTCCAGTCCTACCATCTTTTCACTATCCCTCCTCATTTTGTTTCATGTCATTTTCCCCTTTATCACACGATTTTTATTTATTTATTATTAATTTATTTATTTAGAGACAGAGTCTCACTCTGTCACCCTGGGTAGAGTGCCGTGGCATCACAGATCACAGCAACCTCAAACTCTTGGGCTTGAGCAATCCTGTTGCCTCAGCCTCCTTAGTAGCTGGGCCAACAGGCACCTGCCACACATGGCTAGTTTTTCTATTTTTAGTAGAGATGGGGTCTTGTTTTTGGTCTGGAACTCCTGAGCTCAGGCAATCCACCCGCTCGGCCTCCAGAGTCTGAGCTACTATGCCTAGCCCATCACACAATTAAAATTCCACAGTTACTCACTCCCTTGCATACAAGCCCTGAATTCCTCTTTACTCACTTTGTCATGTTCACTTGACAAATGTATAACCCTAGTTAAATCCACTGTCTGCCTCTTCCTTTCCTGCACTACATAGCTCAGTAAAGGTGGAGAAAATATACAAGTAGCCTGAGAGGCCTTGATTTAACGTCATGGACACAAACATCTGGTGGCCCCTTACTGCTTTCAGGCCCTTCTGTTAAACACGCCACTCGTTCCTCCATTCCCTTAGAAGACTATTTAACTCTCTTCTATTTTCTCAAACTCCTAGTTTGTTCTCAGTTGGTGATTTATTTTCCAGTTTCACAGAGGAAATAAAAGACAGTAGGGAAAAACTTCCACAAGCTCTGGAGCAAGAGTTCCTCCCCTGCCTGCTTCTGTCTGTATAGTCTGTCTTCCCTCCCTTTAAGGTCAGTGAACTCTCTAAGGCCAACACCTCTACTTCCTCACTAGGTCTCGTCCCCTCTTGCCTGCATGAGACATGGCTTCAGTAATTCCTACTGCTTCACTTTCACCAGTGTTTATGCAGCTCACTAAATCTTCTACATCAGCAAAGAACTAGTGGTCATGTGACTGAGTTCTCAGCAGCAAATGTGGAGAAAGTGACATCCAGTACGTGTCACTTAATAGTGGGGATATGTTCTGATAAATAGTGGTGATGTGACTTCTTCACTGTGTGGACATCATAGAGTGTAGTTAACCTGGATGACTTAACCTGCTACATACTTAGGCTATTGTTCCTAGACGACAAACCTGTACAGCATGCTACTATACTGAATTTTGCTGGCTGTTGTGACACAATGGCAAGTATTTGTGTATCTAAACCTATCTAAACAGAGAAAAGGTAATGCTCTACACTATGATGTTACTATGGCTTCAGTATCATTAGGCCATAGGAATTTTTCAGCTCTATTATAATTTCATGAGGCCACAGTCTATGTGTATATGATCCATCATGGGCAGGATGTGATGCATGCAGCACATCACTGTGTACTGCTCCTGGAGCTCCTTGAACTTCTCCTTTCTTTAATGTTGAACAATTACCTTATCATTCAGATTCTGTCAAGCAGGTCAAGACAATACCTTAAGGCTGTGTTTCTCAACTGGGGGTGGTTTTGCCTGCAGGGAAATGTCTGGAGACTTTTTCTTTAAAATTTCGGATTAATAGGAGGGTACATTGTTTGCATTTGTTAGGTAAAGTTCAAGTTGTTGTTTGAACCCTTCACCTCTTCTCCCATTCTAAGGTTAAACTAAAAAGCTCCTGCACAGCTAAGTGTACTACAACTAAAACATATAGACAACCTTCAGAATGGAGATATTTTATGAGTTTTACAACCACTGTGAGAAAGCGTTAAGCTCTAAAGAGTAGAGACGAGCGTGCTCTAAATGTTTGGCAATGCACACAACATGAACGTCATTCCTTCCCTGCTCCCTAACAAAAAATTGTCCAGTCCATTTGAATAGTGCAAAGGGGATGACAGACTAAAAAAAAAACCCATCCCCTCCTGAATGTTTATGAAACTATGTCATAAATGTAGACTGCTCATTTCAGAATTAAGAGAGAAACAAATTCTCACACTCTTTCATATTCTTAAACTCTTTGGACTCTTTGTAATAGGAGCTTAACCTTTATGTTAAATACTATGTTCTATCATTCTTTTAAGTTAAGAACCACTTTGGGCTTTAACATTTTAATATTTTTCGTTGCATTACAATATATAGAAATATCCTAATATCTTAAAGTCTATTTTATACTGTCTAGTGTCTTGAACTAAGCATTCCCTTTGGCTTGGTAAGATGTTACAGTATCTTTTAAGCTGTGGACGTCTTTCCTGAATTTCTCACATTTGCAATTATGCCTCACTGTTCTTAAATAATTATTTGGCATTTATTCCTCAGATGTTGAGGACAGATGATTTATATTGTAGACTATTTCCCAAGTAGATCTCTACCACTACTCTGCTACTCAATTTGGGTCACAGCTACTGGTTTAAATTAAAAAAAAAAATTACCCATTCTCTGTGCTAAGAAATATTAGCAATGGTGACTTTACACAAAGGAACATTCAAAATCATCACTCAGGTGTTTTAATACTTCTGAACAAGGTGAGCACTACAGGATAGTTGATTTTTGATTTCATAATTGCAAAAACATTCATTTGATCTTAACATGGATTGTGTAGTGTGGGTCTGACTTAGGTGTAATTTAAGATGTTTGATCTATAGGACTTCAAGGATGCTGGAAGACTGGGGCCAATACCATCCCAGCACGATAGGTCAGAACCAGTAAAAAGTTGAAGGGTGCTATTTGCTTATACTATCTACATTTCAGCAGAAATTCGTACTTCTCTGTTGCTAAAGAGTAAAGACTCTCAAATGGTAGATTCTCTCAAGTAGGCAACAAAAGGATGTCATTTACACCACCTCTTAGTTTATATTCTACTACAGCAATGAAATAAGCCAGCAAATGCTGAATTGCTAGAAACCCACCATCTTATCCTTTTATTTGAAAACAATAGAATGTAATTTTTATATAATACAGTATTATGTATTAACAAAATTAAAAAATGGTTATCTGTGGAAGAACATGAATTAAAATGGAGGAGACATTACCTGGTAGTTCAACTGGAAAAGTGAATGAATTTTTATAATTTCGGCATGCAAAACATTTTTAGTGGCCTCACTAAAAAAGGGTAAATAATAACTCATTTATAAAGGTTGTGTCAGAGTTTATAGTCTAGACCTCTGGTAATGGATTCAACCTTTCCACAACAAATCAAAAGTATTGTTGTAGGCTCACATGAATATACAGTAGTCATTACCTTAAATTTAAAACTCACTACAAGCAGCAAACACAGAGAGCAGAACATGAAGGCTGTATTGTATCAGTGTGGTCTGCAGAGAATTTCTTCATATGGTTTTTGCTTTGTTGAAATATATGTTGCAGTTCAAGGCTAAAGGGATTACTTTTGAATAGTCATCAGAGAGGTTGATTACATTCGTATATCATATTTAGCTGGACCTGCAGGCTATTATTCCATTAGCTATGCTGGTCTTGCCTTTGTCAAAAAGTTGATCACCTAATGTTAAAAGACTGTGCTTTCTGTTGACCTTATCGGAATTATTCAAAAGCTTTTGTTAAAAAGTGAAACTCAGATTATGTTTTATGTAACCGATTAACTACAAATACTGTGTATAAAAATGCTCATCTCTTATGGGTTATCTTAGCAGCATGCCATTATCAATGACAAGATATTTTGTTTCTGTATTTCAGCACATTATACTTAAAGTCACAGATTCAATTTTTGTAGAAATAGTACTTGTCTCTAACTAAGAGTTTCGGAAACTGATTTATGAAAAAGAAACAAAAATTTCTCCCTTCCCCATCATGGATTTAAATCTTCTGAAATTAACACCATGGAAGAAATCCAATATATCAATATTAATATAAAAGTACATCTACAATGGCCTAATTACAATATGATTTAATCTTACAAGGACACTGTATTGAAAAGAAAAATGTTTTATTTGGGGGGATATATATAAACTTAAATCTTGTCATTCACATTTGATAATCAGAAAATCACATTCACGAAATTAAGTATTAACTGTTTATTCTTTATATAATGATTGTACATGAATAATTTCACTCATTTAATCACAATAGTGGAAGAAGGTTAATGAGCTAAATATACATTTATATAAACCTAGAATCCCATTACCAATGCAAGTCTTATATAAGCTTGACTTTTAACCTATTTTATTAGGAATTAGCCACAAATAAGTAATGAAATGAAAGTTTATCTTTAGGAAATATGAGACAGGTATGGCTTTATTATTTAAAACAACATGCACAATTTTCACTTGAATCACATTTAAAAAATTGTCTTTGGGGAGTGAAGATGATTTTTTGAAGCTATCTCAGTGGATAGCTAGTCCTTGAATCATGTTCCCAGAGTGGGGAGGGATTGCACAGACTCCTGTGCACTCTTTGGCATGGTCTTCCTTGTAACTGCTGGTGTTTTAAATGGCTGGTCAGGGATGCAGACTGTGATCCTGGAGTTTAGCCAGACACTAATTTTGGCTTCATTAGCACTGTTCTCTTAATCAACTGAACTTTTCAGTAAGTGGAAGTTTCCTGATATTTCTTGTACTTGCTTGTCTTTAGCTCCCCACCAGATACTCACAGTAAAGGAGTGGGTATCAGTCAGGGGGAAATAGATGGCACATTCAGCTGGGACTTTAATGCAGGGACTGTTAAGAGATAAGGCAAAGCTAAAGAGCTAACAAGGGATGTTGAGGCACCTAGGGACTAGCAATGGAGGAAAGCCGTGCCATTGTCATCCCTGGGCCAGAAGGGTAAGTGGGGAGAACAGTGACATTGGATGTTGAGTGAGAGATGGAGATTTAGAAACAGAACCACCCAATAGAATTTAGAAGCAGGAGCAGTGGAGAGTTGCACCTGTTAGAACTGAACTCTCCACTCTCCTAACCTCTCATTTGTTGGTGATTCTCTTTGGCTAAATCCATACCAGGAAGCGAGAAGGCAAGTGAACCTGTATGATACAGCCTGAGGTCAGTCTCCTGGGACAAAGACCAGAGAAGGCAGACAGTTGATCTGTGTGTGTACAGAGAGGGGAGAGGGAAGAGAAATAACATAATAATCACAAAGTGCAAATGTCTTGTTTTAGGAAAAATTCAGACATGTGGTTCAAGCATCAACATATTTGATGTTGACATATGATTTGCTATTTCTTTTTTCCATTCCTTTTCTTTCTCCTTCTCCTTTTCCCTCTCTCCCACTTCTCTTCTTTCTTTCACAAAATTGGTTTGTCATTCATGACTTACCATCTTCAGTAAGTATTTTATGAATCAAAGCCTGAGATTATAGAGTTAATCCCACCTATCCCCAAATATGTGAGTTTTCTTGGTAATATTGCCCTGCTTTTTATTATGAATAAACACAGAATTAATTTGTTTTATGTCTTTTGAAGTCATGAAGTGGTAATTCTACATTTGAGGAATGTAATAATCAAGATATAAACTAAGGGCAGTGCCTGTGGCTCAAAGGAGTAGGGTGTCGGCCCCATAAGCTGGAGGTGGTGGGTTCAAACCCAACCCCGGCTAAAATCCACACACACACAAAAGATATAAACTGAAAGGCAGGAGGCATCTTTTAAGTTTGGGTGGACTCTGTTAAATGTTAAAAATTGACAGGTGTAATTTCACATTATGGGTTCTGGTATATAGTAATTCCCATTCCAAGGACTTTTATTAATATCTGAACCCTATTAAAATTTATGTGGGGATTGGAAGTATATTCTAACTCACGTTTATAGACTTTTTTTTCCCCTTTAAACACTATTGTCTTGAATAAATAGAATGGAACTAGACCTGAATGAAGCATTAAAGATACCATAACGATACAAAATTATTTTGAATTTATTTTTCTGGATTTCTGAACTTTTATTGAGAATGCCTGATTCACATCACTAAATATTTTCTCAAATAAGTAGAATGTTCATGTCTTTGTATAGTTCTCTTTTATTTCTTTTGTTATTGCTACATTAAAAATCCTGAATTTTTTTCTAGCCATGATAGAATAAAAGAAATCTGATTACCCTGTATCCTAAAGCTTCCCTTTTGACCCACATAACCTGAACAAAATATTTGAAACAATGATTTTGAAGACATTGACATCAGACCACAAAAATTAGTGATTCCTGAAAGTCAGGAAATGAATAATATGAGTCCTACAATTATCCATGGCTTAATTTCTTGAGTATGTCTCCAGGCCACTGCTCAGAGAGGGAGCCCAGCAGACTCCCTGAGTTGGGGATATAGAGCTGAGAATCTGGGGCAGACTAAGGAAACTAGTGTTACTATGGACTGAATGTTTGTGTCCACCTAAAATTCATCTGTTAAAGTCTCATTTCCATTGTGATGGTATTTGGCGGTGAGGTCTTTGGGAAGTAATTAGATCATGAGATCATGAAAGTGGGGCCCTCATGAATGCAATAGTGCCCTTATAAGAGACATAGAAGGCTCTGCGCCCGTAGCTCAGCAGCTAGGGCGCCAACCACATACACCAGAGCTGGCGGGCTTGAATCCAGCCTGGGCCTATCATTCAAACAATGACAACTACACTCCCACCCCCAACCCCCCAAAAAGCTGGGTGTTGTGGCAACTTTACTTGGGAGGCCAAGGCAAGCCTAAGAGTTTGAAGTTGCTGTGAGCTGTGAAGCCAAGGCATTCTACTGAGGGTGATATAATGAGACTCAGTCTCAAAAAAAAAAAAAAAAAGAGACATAAGAAATATGACTGCTTCACAATGTGTGGATACAGTGAGGATTCTTTCTGCAAACCACAAAAATGGCCCTTACCAGAATCTGACTATGATAGCACTCTGATCTCTGACTTCCCAGCCTTCAGAATTATGAGAAATAAGTGTTTGATGTGTAGGCCACCCCGCCAATGGTAATTTTCATAGGCAATATAGCAACTGGAACTGGCTGAAACAAGTGTGCCAGACAGGAGGAGAACTACATGGAGTGAGAATTCTGGGGATCTGTAGAGGTAAATTTCAAGTATTAAATTATGTACAGATCAGAGCATGTGTGTGAGGAAATTACCTGAGGCCAGGGAAAGAAAATCTTAAAAGTATGTAAATGAACAGTATGTGCTGTTCACAGAAGGCTTGGGAATACTGCTTGTTACTAGCAACCAGAATGGAAAACTCCAAGATTTATCGGGCATTAGAGACAGTACTCAGAATGATCTAGTCCCCAGGGGTGGGGAATAATTATCCCTAGACCAAACCTGGCTCTGACTCCCACTAACAGATCTTAAAAGCAAGACCTGAAAGAATCAGACTATTTCCAGGAAACTTTACTTCATGGGAATACAAAACAATGAAATACCCAAAAAGGTAAAATTCCACAATGTCTGGTATAAATTACAAAACATGCAAAAAAGCATAATGAAGAGAAACCAACCTAGAATCAAAACTAACCCAGAATTGACTTAGTTGTTATAATTAGAAACAAAGACATTAAAACAGTAATTCTAACTCTATTTTAGACATTAAGAACATTAAGTAGAGACATGGAAAGTGAAAGAAAAGAAAACATTGATGAATTTGAAGACAGAATAGTCAAAACTCAAAATACAATGAAGAAAGAAAAAGTTAAAAAGATCAACAGATTACCAATGAGTTGCAGGACAGCTTTTAAGCAACCTAATACATGTTATTAGAGTTTTGGAAGGAGATGGAAGTAGAATAAAAAAATATTTTAAGAAATTAAGAAAGAAAATGATAACAAGTTGAAAATTTGGATCTATACAAAGAAATGAAGAATGTCAGAAATGTTAAACAAATGGGTAAATGTAAAAGGATTTTTAAATTGTTAAATATCCCTGAGTAGTATTTGATAGTTTAAGCAAAGGTAGTAATATGATAACATTTGTGGGATTTGTTAAAGTAAAATGTACAGTAAGTTGCAAAGGTGAAGAAGGGAGAAATGGAACTATGTTATTCTAAGACTTATTCTTGTGCTATGTGTTACTGTGCCTGACTTATTTCGCTTAGCATAATGTTCTCCAATTCCACCCATGCTGTTGTAAATGACTGATTTCTTTCTTTTTTTAAGGTTGAGAATATTCCATTATGTATATATATCAGATTTTCTTTATCTGTTTGTTGTTTGATGGACACTTAGGTTGATTCCATGACCTGGCCACAAAAAACGTGGGTGTTTAGACATCTGACATACTGATTTGAAATGTTTGGGTAAATACCCTAAAATGAGATTGTCGTAACGTATAACTGTTTTTAGTTTTTTGAGGAACCTCCATAGATTTTCATAATGACTGTCCTAATTTATATTCCCACCAGGGTGCACAGGGAATCTCCTTTTCTCTGTGCCCTCACCAACATTTGTTATCTTTTCTCTTTCTGATAATAGCCATGCTAAATAAGTGTGAGCTGATATTATAATACTTCACTGTTGTCTTAATTTGCATTTCTCTAATAATTAGTGATACTGAGCATTTTTCATATATTAGCCATTTGTATGTCTTCTTTTGAAAAATGTCCTTGTTTCATTTATAAATTGTATTTTTTTCTTTCTATAGAGTTGAGTTCTATATATGTTTTGGATATCAATCCTTTACCAGATGTATGGCTTGCAAGTATTTTCTCCCTATCCATAGTTTCTCTTCACTCTGCTGTTTCCTTGTTTGTGCAGATGCTTTTCATTTTGATGTAATACCATTTGTCTATTTTTGCCTTTTTTGCGCATTTTTGGGTCAAATCTAAAGGATCATTGCCCAGACCAATGTCAGGTTATTTTCCTATATTATGTTGTAGTAGTTTTATAGTTTCGGGTCTTATATTTAAATCTTTAATCCATTTAGAATTGAGTTTGTGTATGGTGTGAGATTTTCCTTATGGATATCCCATTTTTCCAACATCATTTACTAAAAAGATAGCTCTTTTCTCATTGTGTATTTTTGGCACTTTATTAAAAATCAATTGACCACACATGCATAGGTTCATTTCTGGACTCAGTATTCTGTTCCATTGTTTGATGAGTCTATTTTTATGGCAATATCATGCTATTTTAATTACTATCACTTTGTAGTATATTTTGAAGTCAGGTAGTGTGATGCTTCTAGCTTCTTTTTCTTTCTTTTTTTTGCTTATTCTTGTCTATTCAAGAGTTGTTTTTGTGTGTGTGTGTGTGTGTGTGGTTCCATGTGAATTTTAGGATTTTTTTCCTATTTATGGAAAACAACATTGAATATCTCAGCCACCCTATGCTCTATGTATTATTATTCCTGTGTGTAGACAAGGAAACCAAGGTTTGGTGAGATTAACTTGTTCAGTATCACACAGCTGATAATTGACTCATTGGCGATTCAAAGTCAGGTTAATTTTGATCTTAAGCTCATGCTTATGGTGTCTGCATTCATTCTCACTTCAGTGAACTCAAAAGGAGGAAGATGAGTGATAAGAAAGCCTGTTAGGCAAGGGTATTGTGTTAAGCTTGGAGAGGTTGATTTATCAGACTTTGTGGCAAGAACTGCTGCAGCAAGCCTATTTGGTTTGCAATCATTGTCTATTTAATTTCTTATCTTTTAGAGACCATTTCTAATGCAGTAGTTAAAAATATAGCCACATACCCCCGGGATCTCCCTGAAAACCACTAATCTGACATGAAGGTCATGACAACTGAGCTTGGACTAGTGAGAACCTTAATCCAGATTTATATCATGTAAGTTGTTGCCTTTATTTTATTATACTTTGACTCAACCCATAATAGATTCAGCTTCATAAAGTCAGAAAAAGAATTTAAAAAGGCAATTTATTCATGTTTTCATTGGAGCTCACTGCAGACATGAAATTTCTCTAAAAATGCAAATCATTTGGTGCCATGTAAGTGAAACTCAGTAGCTAAAGCTCTTAGAGGAAAATGCTTTCCCAGGGCTAATGTTTTTATACTCAGTGATTGAATAAATCGATCCATTTATTACAAAATCTTCACTTGAGTTTTTTTATCCCTAGGTGAATGTATCTGAGGGTACTAGAGGACTATTTTTATCACTAAGAAAATTGATTACACTTGTTAATTTGGCTTTTAATCCTAGATATATCAAAATAAATACCATAAACAAGTGTAGAAGAAATCAATATAGACCCATTTAATATCAGATTGATCAAAAAAGGATTTAGTAAGACTCCAAGATGAAAAATACTAATGTACAGACCTAAGCCCTTACTTACGTAATATGACTTTTGACAAAGCTCAGTATAAACCTGAAAGAAACTATTTCTGAAAACAGAAATGGTGCACTTTTGTTGCATTAAAGAAAAATCCCCAGAAGGCCTACCCATTCAAGGTATTTAGTGTGAACATTCCTTTTAAAAAGATTTCTTGGTTTTGGTCCAGTGATTCTTGTCGATTCATGGGGCACCATATAGTAGATTTTTAAAAAACAAAAGCAAAATATAAAGCAAAAGTTACGCTTGACAAGAATATGTTTAGTTATAAAAGATAGATAACACAACACTCTTAAAGCCAAGATATCATAGGAAAAGTCTATAGGCTATCAGTTATTCTCTTCAGAGAAGGTGAGGACAATGAGAAATAAAA
The DNA here is from genome assembly GCA_963574655.1 of Perodicticus potto. Lineage (NCBI taxonomy): Eukaryota > Metazoa > Chordata > Mammalia > Primates > Lorisidae > Perodicticus > Perodicticus potto. Next base: position 25,845 of record CAUYRH010003573.1, read on the forward strand.
ATCATATGCAAAGACTCCTGACATGGCACTTAGACTGGTGTTGGGCTATTACAACATAAGTTTTGCAGAGCCCAAGTAACAAACCAATTGCTCAGCAGAAATTCTTTGGACTAAGCATACCTTTGATTTTGCTTGTATAATAATAAATGAAGCAGAGGTTCATGCCACTCCATCTCAGAATGACACAAGTTTTAAAATGCTTGAGTATCTACTGTGTTAGTCCCAAATGGTAATCCCTATTCGTCATTCATTCACCAGATTTCATTGAATGCCCACCAAATGAAAAACATGTGTTTATGGGATAGGTGTTGGGATACAGTGTGCAACAGTGTTCAAATTAGGTGGATTCATAAGTACAAGGTCGAGGGGGGAAATCGGGTGTTCTGTCTGTAATTATGGCAAAGCTCTCTAGATTGGTGTGTAGTCCTCAGAGAAGAAATGAGATTTTTGAGTCTTAATGACAACATTTGTGCCCTTGGAATCAATTGTGCCTGAAGCTAATATATCCCTGGACTTTTTAGTTACATGAACCAATTAAAACCCTTTTTTGCTTTAAAAATGATATTTTTTGATGTATGATTTTTAAAAAACAATTAGTAGGGTTTCAAAAAAATGTTGTCTTTAAAAGAACACACATAAATGCATTTAGATGTTTGTCCCTGGAAAAAATAGCCTACTGGACCTCTCATAGTAAGACTCTGATTCTTTGATGGCATGATTGTTGGGTCAAGAGTTTAAAAAGCAGATAATCTCTTTGCCAGAGCATGTCTTCTCAACACTCAAAATGTGCACAACTATAAAACTGTGTGTATATTTTGACTGATAGACAAGTAGAAGTCTTTTTTGAAAAACTTTTTTGGTATGAATTGAGGTAGAGAATCACCATTACTTTGTAATCTTCAGATTATAGACATTTTTCTTTTTTCCTGTATCTGAACAGATAGTACATACTTAATGTATGTTCTCTGAATCCACACAGTTTGTAGCTTATGATTTACTTTTAGAAATGTGACATAGTACCTTGCTTGGCAAAAAGCACCTATAAATGTCTACTAAAAGAAAGACAAAATGAGTGACTATATCTATTCTTAAAAGTTCAGAAAGGTGAATGAAAGGCAGAAAATAAAGAAAAAGCCATGGGTTTGACATGCCATATAATTAAAAAAAATTAACCAGCAAGATCTATGGACAACTCTTTAATGAGTACATAAGAACTAGTTTTGAAGAACTGGTTTTACTCTTGAATATATTATTTGTTTATCTTACATGATTTATATTTATTATGTAAAGAAGATAAATTCATTTTTTAAAAACTTTAGATTAATATGAGGGTGCATACAATTAGGTTACATTGCCTGAATTTGTAAGGTAAAGTTCAAGTTGTACTTTTTTTCTTCATCCAGTAAGTTTGTATTGTAATGCTGGATGGCTGGGTGATAACTTGTGGAATTCCCTTCTCACTTCTTGAATCTAGTTGAGTTTTTTCTCTCATATGAGCCTGTAGTTGTTGATCTATGAGTTTCAACTTCATACAGAGTACATGTGATGCTTGTCTTTCCATTCTTGTGATACATCACTTGGGAGAATGTTCTTCAAATCCTTCAAGGCTGTTACAAAAGATACAAAATCTCCATCTCTTTATGGCCGAATAGTATTCTATGGTATACAAAACCCAAGTTTATTAATCCATTCATGTGTTGAAGATCACTTGGGTTGTTTCCATGTCTTTTCACTTGTGAATTGAGTTACCATAATCATTGAGTGCAAATGTCCTTATGGTAAAATGATTTTTTTCTCTTTTGGGTAGATAAGCTAGTAATGGGATTGCGGGATCAAATGGAAAGTCTAATTTTAGTTCTTTGAGAAACTCCCATACTTCTTTCCATAAAAGCTGCACTACTTTTCAGTCACACCAACAGTGCATGAATGTTCTATCTCTCTGCACCCATGCCTGCATGTGCTGCTTTGGGACCGTGAGATGTGGGCTATGAGAAGGCAAATTCTTAGTGACATTTGCAGTTTTTTTCAAGTTCATTTTTTAATCTTTTAAATTTGTTTAAGATGTCATTTGTCATGCAGAAATGTTTTATTTTTATGAAGGCATGTTGTCATTTTCTCTGTTTTTTGATCATAGAGTTTGGTTGGTTGCTTAGTGATCTCAGGTACCTTGTGAGTTCAATAAAAGTTCTTTTGGTTGACCCTCTAAAAACCTGACCCCCTTCCCCTACTAGAGTGCCATGGCACTTTATGCCAGGCGTAAAACTGTATAAAACTGTATATATTCTCTCCCTGCAATTCTGAACTTCCAGCACTCCCCTCTACTCTCACCCCAAGGTCTGGAATCCTGTCCCCCATGGAACCCAGATTCATGGGCATTTTCTCAAGAGGCATGAACAGGGCATGGACTGTTGCTGATCTGTGCTGATTCTGTGGCATGGGAGTGAGGAGAAGATGGTCAACTGAGAGGGAACCATACAGGAGAGGTGGTGCCCTGAGGCACAGAGCAGCAGCCATAGTGGCAGGAATAGTGGGACTCACACCCCTGGTGGTATTTTGGAAGGGCACACCCTTTCTTTCTGGGCAACCAGAGAAAGATGGCCATCTTCTCTGGTGGTAGCCACTAGTGGAACAGATCTGAGATGGAAACGTAGGCCCTGGGAGTAAAGGGTGTGCCTGAGGAGGTACCAGTTTGGGCGGAGCACAGGGAGTAGAATGCATGCTCAGAGACATAGACTCCCAGGGCAGGGCTGACACAGAGGAATGCTTTACTGAGCTCCAGACACACCTGGCCATCAGAGGATCATAGCTGAGACAAAGGCGGGCAGGCAGAGGCTGTAACTGACAGCTGAGTGTGTGCTCTGACTCCTGGTAGGGGTCCAGACTGGGCTGAGTCACAGTTTCTGTGAACGCAAGTATCCTCTGATTCAAGGGGAATATAGTTGGGACAGAAACAAGTTCTGCGAAGTTGTTCTGTTCTGTCAACATTAACCAGGGGTGGGGCTGGAACTGAGTGAACCAGCCCAGCCTCCATTAAGCACATGAGGTTGTCAGGCCTCACCTCCCCCTGCTGGATAGTGGCAGAGAGTGGAGGCCTGGCTGAGGAGACATAGATCTCCACATGACTCAGGCAGGCGCAAACCCCTGGAGAATCTGCTCATTGGAGGGAACTGGGTCATAGCCTTGTGGGGTTACCAGTGACTGGGTATGACAGAGGTGCAAAGTGGGGAAGGAGGCGTCAACCATCCCAGGCTAATTTATTTGCTGGGTGGGCCCTTCTGATCTCACAGAGCACCAGAGTGAGTCATACTTGAGCTGCCAGCAGACCCCTGCTATTTAGTTGCTGGAGACCTTTTGAATTCTCCCACTTGAGACTGGATGCAGACTGGGACAATTGATTTGGAGCTCTTAAACTAGGCCAATCACCCTAGGACTATCCAAAGTGGTACCCGGGGTGTATGGTTGTGGGAAGGTTTGATTTTCCTTTTCCAGTTGTCACCTGTGGGGGGCAGGATGACTTAATTGCTGGTATTTCTCCACAGCTGAGACTTTAACCCAGAGTAACTGATTCACTAGGGTAGGACAGAGACCAGCTGAAAACAAGACAGAGTCACTTAGCTCCACCACACCAAGCAGGTCCCCAGTTTCTCAGGCCGTAGCACTGCACAGATTCTTGGAAAAACTCTAGGGGAAAAGGTACAGACACCAGTCCCAGTGTTTGGGCAAAGGGCTGGCTAATCACTACTCCTGGAGTCCTCCAACCCAATTTTTCCTTATCTGCTCATCTAGCCAAACTGTGTAAAATAATCATGGGGCAGAATCAGTGGAAAAACTAGTAACATGAATAACCAGAGTAGATCCACCCACCAAGGGACAATTTGGTGGACAAATGAAGATCCCATTCATAAACAGATGGCTGAGATGTCAGAAATTGAATTCAGAATTTAGATTGCAAATGAGATTAATAGAATAGAGGTAAAGTTGGAATTAGGAATTCAAGGAGCATTTCAAAAGTTGTCTCAATATTTCAACATATTAAAGACAAATCACCAAAGATTTTGACACATTGAGGCAAGAATTAGCTGCCCTCAAAGATCTCAGAAATACAGTAAAATCCCTCAGTAACAGAATGGACCAAGGCAGAAGAAAGGAATTCTGACATTGAAGACAAAGCTTTCTAACACTCCCAAATACTCAAAGAGGAAGAGAAATGGACAGCAAAAACATATCATTCTCTCAGAGAGCTCTGGGATAATTTGAAGAAAACTAATGTTTGCCTTATAGGAATCCCTGAAAACAACAAAATTGCTTTGCAAGGCAGAGGCTCTTCTTCATGTGATTATGAAGGAGAATTTTCCAGACATGCCAAGAGATTCTGAGATTCAGATAGCAGACAGTTTCAGAACCCCAGCACAACTCAACCTGAACAAGACATCTCCACAGCACATCATAATTAACTTCACTAAAATTAACATGAAGGAGAAAATTCTGAAAGCAGCCAGATGTAAGAAAACCATAACCTACAAGGGGAAAAATAGTAGATTAACCACAGATCTCTCGACTCAAACCTTTCAAGCTCAAAAAGGGTGGTCATCGACTTTTAATCTCCTGAAACAAAATAACTTTCAACCCAGGATCTTGTATCCGGCTAAACTGAGTTTCATTTATGATGGAGAAATTAAATATTTTAATGACATTCACATGTTGAGGAAATTTGCCATAACTAAAGCAGCTCTCCAGGATATTCTGAGATCTATCCTCCATAATGACAAGTGCAATCCTCCACCACAAAAGTAAACTCACTCAGAAACTTTTGATCTAATTCCAACTTCCACAGTGGCAAAAGGATTAAAAATGTCCCCTGGAACATGTCCCCTGTGGAAAAACTCAATACCCACAATTCTACAAGGCTTATCAATATTCTCTATTAATGTGAATGGCTTAAATTGTCCTCTAAAGAGGCACAGGTTGGCTGACTGGATACAAAAACTCAGGCCAGATATCTACTGCATACAAGAATCTCACCTTACCTTAAAAGACAAATATAGACTCAGGGTGAAGGGATGTTCATCTATATTTCAGGCAAATGGAAATCAGAAGAAAGCAGGTGTTGCAATCTTATTCGCAGATACAATAGGCTTTAAACCAACAAAAGTAAGGAAGGATAAGGATGGTTACTTCACATGTGTTAAGGGTAATACTCAATATGATGAGATTTCAAGTATTAACATTTATGCACCCAACTGGAATGCTCTTCAATTTATAAGAGAAAATCTAACAGACATGAGCAACTTGATTTCCTCCAGGTCCATGGTAGTCAGAGATTTTACACTCCTTTGGCAGTGTTGAATAGATCCTCCAAAAAGAAGCTAAGCAAAGAAATTTTAGATTTAAACTTAACCATTCAACGTTTGGATTTTACAGACACCTACAGAACATTTCATCCTAACAAAACTGAATACACATTCTTCTCATCAGCCCATGGAACATATTGCAAAATTGATCACCATCTTAGGTCACAACTCTAACCTCAGCAAATTTAAAAGAACAGAAATTATTCCTTGCATCTTCTTGGACCATCATGGAATAAAAATTGAACTCAGTAACAACAGGAACCTGCATACTCATACAAAACCATGGAAGCTAAATAACCTTATTCTGAATGATAGATGGGTCACAGACGAGATGAAGAAGGAAATTATCAAATTTTTGGAACAAAACAACAATGAAGACATGAATTATCAGAACCTCTGGGATACTACAAAGGAAGTCCTAAGAGGAAAATTTATAGCACTGCAAACCTTCCTCAAGGAATGGAAAGAGAGGAAGTTAACAACTTAATGGGACATCTCAAGCAACTATAAAAAGAAACACCATTCCAATCCCAAACCCAGCAGAGGAAAAGAAATAACAAAAATTAGAGCAGAATTACATGAAATTGAAAACAAAAGGATTATACAAAAGATCAATCAATCAAAAAGTTAGTTTTTTGAAAAGGTCAATAAAATAGATAAACCTTTGGCTAACCAAACCAGGAAAAAAAGAGTAAAATCTCTAATTTCTTCAATCAGAAATGGTAAAGATGAAATAAAAACAGAACCCTCAGAAATTCAAAACATTCTTAATGAATATTACATGAAACTTTATTATCAGAAATATGAAAATCTGAAGGAAATTAACCAATACATGGAAGCACACCACCTTCCAAAACTTAGCCAGAATGAAGTGGAAATGTTGAATAGGCCTATATCAAGTTTTGAGATAGCATCAACTATACAAAATCTCCCTAAAAAGAAAAGCCCAGGACCAGATGGCTTCACACCAGAATTCTACCAAAATTTACAGAGGAAATAGTACCTATATTATTCAACCTTTTCCAAAAGATAGAAAAAGAAGGAATATTACCCAATACATTCTATGAAACAAACAACACCTTGATTCCCAAACCAGGAAAAGACCCAACAAGAAAAGAAAATTATAGACCAATACCACTTATGAACACTGATGCAAAAATATTCAACAAGATTCTAACAATAGAGTCCAGCAACACATAAAACTAATTATACACCATGACCAAGTGGGTTTTATCCCAGGGTCTCAAGGCTAGTTCAATATACGTAAATTTATAAATATAATTCATCACATAAACAAATTAAAAAACAAAGATCATATAATTCTCTCAATTGATGCAGAAAAAGCTTTTGATAATATCCAGCATCCCTTCCTAATCAGAACACTCAAGAAAATGGGTATAGAAGGGACATTTCTTAAACTGATAGAGGCCATCTATAGTAAACCCACAGCCAATATTGTATTAAATGGAGTTAAATTGAAATCATTTCCATTCAGTTCAGGAACCAGGCAAGGTACTACCCATTGTCTCCACTTCTCTTTAACATTGTAATGGAAGTCTTAGCCATTGCAATTAGGGAAGAAAAGGAAATCAAGAGTATTCATATAGGGTCAGAAGAGATCAAACTTTCACTCTATGCAGATGATATGATTGTATATCTGGAAAACACCAGGGATTCTTCTACAAAATTCTTAGATATGATCGAGGAATAAAGCAGTGTCTCAGGTTACATAATCAACACTCATAAATCTGTAGCCTTTATGTATACCAACAATATCCAAGCTGAAAAACACAGTCAAGGACTCTATTCTGTTCACAGTAATGCCAAAGAAGACGAAATATTTGGGAATTTACCTGACAAAGAACGTTAAAGATCTCTATAAAGAGAACTATGAAACTCTAAGAAAAGAAATAGATGAAGATGTTAACAAATGGAAAAACATCCTATGCTCATGGCTGGGAAGAATCAACATTGTTAAAATGTTCATACTACCGAAAGCAATATACAATATTAATGCAATACCTATTAAAGCTCCATTGTCATACTTTAAAGATTTCAAGAAAATAATACTTTGTTTTATATGAAATCAGAAAAAACCTCGAATAGCCAACACATTACTCAGAAATAAAAACAAAGCAGGAGGAATCACGCTACCAGACCTCAGACTATATACTATAAATACATAGTGATCAAAACAGCATGGTACTGGCACAAAAACAGAGAGGTAGATGTATGGGATAAAATAGAGAACCAAGAGATGGACCCAGCTTCTTATCATTATTTGATCTTTGACAAGTCAATAAAAACATTCAGTGGGGAAAAGATTCCCTATTTCACAAATGGTGCTGAGTGAACTGGCTGGAGACCTGTAGAAGACTGAAACTGGACCCACACCTTTCACCATTAACTAAGATAGGCTCTCACTGGATTAAAGATTTAAACTTAAGACATGTAACTATAAAAATACTAGAAGAAAGTGCAAGGCAAACTCTTGAAGGAATTGGCCTGGGCAAATATATTATGAGGAGAATTCCCTGGGCAATTGAAGCAGCATGAAAAATACACTGCTGGGACCTGATCAAACTAAAAAGCTTCTGCACAGCCAAGAGCACAATAAGTAAAGCAAGCAGACAGCCCTCAGAATGGGAGAAAATATTTGCAGGTTATGTCTCCAACAAAGGTTTAATAACCAGAATCCACAGAGAACTCAATTGTATTAGCAAGAAAAGAACAAATGAACCCATCTCAGGGTGGGCAAGGGACTTGAGGAGAAACTTCTCTAAAGAAGACAGACACATGAAAAAATGCTCATCATCCTTAATCATCAGAGAAATGCAAATCAATACTACTTTGAGATATCATCTAACTCCAATAAGATTAGCCCATATTACAAAATCCCAAAATCAGAGATGTTGGCATTGATGTGGAGAAAAGGGAACACTTCCACATTGCTGGTGGGAATGCAAACTAATACATTCCTGTTGGAAAGATGTTTGGAGAACACTTAGAGATCTAAAAATAGACCTGCCATTTGATCCTATACTTCCTCTACTAGGTATATATCCAGAAGACCAAAAAAATCACATTATAACAAAGATATTTGTACCAGAATGTTTATTGCAGCCCAATTCATAATTGCTAAGTCATGGAAGAAGCCCAAGTGCCCATCGGCCCATAAATGGATTAATAAATTGTGGTATATGTACACCAAGGAATATTATGCAGCCTTAAAGAAAGATGGAGACTTTACCTCTTTCATGTTTACATGGATGGAACTGGAACATATTCTTCTTAGCAAAGTATCTCAAGAATGGAAGAAAAAGTATCCAATGTACTCAGCCCTACTATGAACCTAATTTATAGCTTTCATATGAAAGCTATAATCCAATTATAGCACGAGAGTATGGGAAAGGGGCAAGAGAGGTGAGGAGAGGGGGGAGCCAGGGTGGAGGGAGAGTAATTGGGGAGTCCACACCTATAGTGCATCTTAGAAGGGTACAAGTGAAACTTACTAAATGTAAAATATGGATGCCTTAGCACAATAACTGGGAAAATGCCGTGAAGGCTATGTTAACAAGTTTGGTGCAAATATTTGAAATTGTATATAAAACCAGCACATTTCACCCCATGATTGCATTTATGTACACAGCTATGATTTAATAAAAAAAAAAAAAAAGAAAGAAAAAAAAGTTCTTTTTGTCATAAGGATGGGATTGACACTCTTTCAAGCATTCTATAAGAAGAAACCAGAAAAGTATTAATCTTTACCTAATTTTGTACCCTGCCATCTCACCAAGTTTTCTTCTTGCATAAGGCTTCTCATTAGATTTTGCATATATATTATATATAAGTATACATTCTTTTCATCCCTTTCCAGGTCTTATGTAGTATCTTCTTTCTTTCTCCATAATAATGTTAAATGATAACAGTGATAATGGATATCTTTGTTTATTATTGTCCTTAATGGAATTATTCTTAGCATAGATAATACATTTTATTAATATATTATGAACATCATTGAGAGATTATGTAATCATTCTCTTTTAAACAAGTATTCATTCAACAAATACTTGTTGGGTGCACACAATGTGCCTATGTTCTAAGTGCTGCAGATACAATAGCAGTGAAAGAAAATAGACCACCCTTCCCCCAAAAAACTCTTGCTGTCATGTGGCTTATAATTCTAGCAATTAAAGATAGAAGGGAAATAAAGAAGTAAAACATGTGATATGTCAGATCATGTATGTGTATGGTTGGCTGGTGGTTTACAACTTTTAAAAGTCTGATGAAGTAATTAAAGTTCTAAGAAAGGTAAGCCAGCCATGAAAGTACCTTGGAGAAGAACAACACAGGCAAAAAGAAACACATATACTAAGGTGCTGAAGTGGGAGCATGCCTGGTATGTTCCAGGAAGAAGGAGAAGACCTGTGTGGGACAAAGAGGGTAATCAAGGTGAAGAGAAGCAGAAATGATTATCAGGGAGGACACAGAGGGCAGGATAGCATGGGCCATTGTGAGAATGTTAGCTTCTACTCCAGGTGAGATGGAAAAATCTTTTGGAGTTTTTGAGTAGAGGGGTGAAATAAACTAATTTGTATTTTAAACGCATTTGAGAATAGACTGCATGGGAAACTGTTACAATAATGCAAGCAAAAGATGGTGATGGCTTGGACCTGAGTAGTAGCAGTGAAGATACTAAGAAGTTATAAAACATTAGACATTATTTTCAGGAAAAAACTAATAGGATAGGTAGACAGATTTGGTATGGAGATCAAGGATGACCTCTGGGTTTTAAATCTGTGCAGTGGAAAGATGAAGCACCCCTTAGTTGAGATATGAAAGCCTGCAGGAGGAGCTCTATTTGGGTCCCCTTGAGGGGAGTGATGAAAGCATGATTTGGACATTACAGGTTTAAGATGCCTATTCCATATTCAAGTGGAGATATCCAGTAGGAATTATGTATACAAGTCTGGAATCCAAGGGACAGCCTCAGGCTGGATATATAATTTTGAGAATCGTTAGGGAATAGATTACATTTAAAATTATGAAATTGGATACAACAATAAGAGAATGAGTGCAAATACAAAAGAAAGAAAATTAAAGACTGAGCCATGAGTCACTCCAACATTTGAAGTTCAAGAAGGTGAAATGCAACAGTCAAGGAGCAGCTAGTGAGGAAGGAGGAGCCAGTGTTGGAAGCTGTAAGCCAAGTGAAGGAAATATTTAAAGGAGGAGGTGTAAGTTATCACTCAAGTTCATTGCTGCTGTTCAAATAAGGTGAAGAGGACTAAGAAATGACTACTACACTTGGTACTGTGAAAGTCATCAGAGATGTTTGATAAGGGCATAGGTGATACTGGAAACCTATCTGAGGGGATTCCAGATAGGAAGTAAAGCAAGGAATCAGGAAACAACCAGTAGAGATGATTCTTTTGAAGAATGTTGCTATGAAGAGCAACAAAATAGAATAGTAACTGGTGAGGATTGTGAGGTTTAAAGAATTTTTTTCAAGATGAAAAGAGAAATTACAGCAAGTTTACATACTGATAAGAATGAACTTCAGATCATTTAATGTGGAGGGGAGAGAGGATGAATTGTTGGAGGTAAAAGATTTGTGTAAGTGAGAATGGATGAGATATAGCCTACTGCTAGAGAAACTGGCCTGGGCTAGGAGAATGACAGCTAATCCTTAGTAAAAGGAAAGAATGTGTATTGGGCAGAGACATAAGTAGGTGTTGTGGTGATATCTCATGGAAGTTCTCTTTGCATTATTTGGTGGTGAAATGGGAAGCAGAGTCATTAGTCGAGAGTGAGGATGAGAGAGGATGTGTTGGAGGTTTGAGTAAAGAAAAAATATGAAATAGCTGGTTTGGAGAGAGAAGGAACTAGGGAAATGGAGTAATTGCGATTAGCGTTAAGGGCCCTTTAAGGTTAGTGGTCATTACTTTAAAATGAGACCAGCCAGCACAACTGGATGTTTTACTCCAGCAACATTCAGTTGAATGTAGACAGAAAGTAGACAGAGAGGGGGTATTTAGCTAGTTTTATGGTTTCACTAGGCAAGTAAGAAGAAGAAACAGGGGCAAGGGATCTACCACAGACTTTAAGGCGCTTAAAGAAAGAAGCAGTGTATCCATGTGGCAATTTCTTCCTGAAACTTCTCAAAAAAGGTATATAGTTTTTGGAAACTGAATCCCAGAGAAATACAAGTTTACATATTGGGAAAACAGGTACAAGTATTAGAATCTCCTTGTGCGAATTAGACATTATCGGCACAAAGATGATAGGAATGTGAAGGAATGTGCTTGCATCAATCAAATTCAAAGTAAGAGCAAGAAATGCTGACACTTGGGGTTAGCGTCTCATTCACTGGAACTGTAATGAGAGTAGGCAAGAGAAAACTAATCATTATCTAGTCAGCTCGTGTTGCTTTTAGTTGTTGCCACATTATAAGTATGTGCTTATGGCACTATCTGTTGCTAAGGGTGAGTCATCCTTGCAAATGAAATAAATGATAATCAGCTTACATGAGTAGTATACTTCATACAATTTCTGTCAGTGGTGTTCCCAGAAACAACAAATCTTGGAAGCAAAATGAATCTTTAAGTTTGCATTTTTGATATGTAATTCTGAGTAGTACTATTAACCTGCTATCATGTCGGGATGTTATGCTATTTGAATACCATCCAATAATGTTTGCCAGAATTTTCTAGTATTTGAATATAAATTATAGGTCACAGTTCTTTGTCAATTTTACTAAACTTAGTATTTCTTCAGACATCTGCATTTTTAGGTTATAGACTTTTCAAATATATAGTATGTAAAAAGTATAAAAATGCTTGGAAATATTTTAAGGCTAACTTACGATTCAGCAATTCCTGAGAATTCCTAGGAATTCTGTTTCTTGTTTCCATTTACCAATGATCAATCTTTTAAGAGTTTTGCAACACCATACAGAAATATGGGAATGAGAGAACTGAAGGAAAATTACAAGGTGGTAGGACCAATTGATATGTCCTGATAGGAACCCTTTTATTGTATGAAGCACTTTGATGGAACAAGTGATAGTGGAATGCTTACAATTGGGTATACAGAGGGCAGTGAAGTTTTTGGTATTAAAAAGGTCTAGGTTTAACTATAGGAATAAGTAGGTGAGATATGGTGGAAGACAAGACTGTTGAAAGAGAAGAGGTCAAGGAAGTGAAAGAAGAAAATGTTGAAAACACTATTATGTGGATATTGAAGTTACTAAAAATTAGCAGGCATGGGGATGGAGTGACAATGAATCAGGGGCTAAAATCTTCAAGGAATGAATAGGGTAGATAGTGAGGTAGATGGCTGCAAAGTGGAAGAGGGGGAAGAGTCTGTCTTATTACCTGAGACTTATAGGTAGGGCGTTAGCTGGCAAGAAGTGACAATTCAAGGCTACTTTTCATAACTTCAGGACCAAAGATACGGGAAGGAAAATAGCCATTGCTTGAGAACAATATAGAGAAAGCCATGTCCCTAGGGAAAAACCAAGTTTCATATAGTACAAGGTAGCCAAAGGAATATGGGAGAAAAGGTGGAAGATATTGCTTCATCTGGCCATGAATTTCCTGGGGCTTATTGAAAGGATCTCAGTAGTTGGGAAGGGTTGGGAGATGGGATCAGAAAAAAAGAGTATGTAGAGAGCCTTTTGAGTATGAGAAACTTGGGAGATAAGGTTTTTTGGGTCATTACATAAATGATGATGATAATAGATATCAAGAGATTACACCCAATAGTCACAGGTGGATAGAGGGGGAAAAAGCAGGGAGTGATGAGTCTTGATTCCGAACATTCCAATTTAATAGAGATTTGACATGCTATGTAATTTAGCATCATATTTTGACTAATACTGAAACACTTGGATAAAATGGACACATTTTATATACTTCTGTGAGTCTGAAATACACAATTTAAAAATTCATAAACCTTTCAATTAGAAATGAAAAAGGAGATATTACAACAGATAATACAGAAATACAAAATATCATCTGTGAATATGATGAAAATCTCGTCCCACATAAACCCCAAAAATGTAGAGGAAATGGACAAATTCCTAGAAACACACAACTTCCCAAGACTCAGTCAGAAAGAAAGAGAATAGACCAGTAACAAGAAATGAGATTGAAAGCAGCAATAAAAAATCTTCCAATGACAACAACAGAAAAGTCCTGGGCCAGATGGATTCACAGCCGCATTTTACCAGACCTTCAGAGAAGAGCTGGTGCCCACATTGTAGATATTTTCCATAATATTGATAAGGAGGGAATCCTTCCTAATTCATTCACCTTGATACCAAAGCCAGGAAAGGATACACACAAAAAATAACACTACAGACCAATATCCCTTATGGATATAAAACAAAAATCCTTAATAAAATACTAGCAAACTGAATTTAATAGCACATCAATAAAATAATGCACTTTGACCTAGTTTCTTCATCCCAGAAATGCAAGAATGGTTAAGTATATGTAAATCAATACATGTGGTTCACCAAGTAAACAGAAACAAAAACAAAGATCATACGATTATTTCAATAGATGTAGAAAAAGCATTTGACAATATTCTGCTCTTTCAACAAACTAGGCATGGAAGGAATATATCTCAAAATTATCAAAACCATATATGACAAAACCACAGTCAACATTAATGTCATACTGAATGGGGCAAAGTTAAAAGCATTCCCACTACGCACTGGAATAAGACAAGGGTGTCCAGTGTCACCACTTGTATCCAACAGAGTGCTGGCAGTCCTAGCCAAATTGGGAAAGAGGAGGTCAAACTATCACTTTTTGCTGACAATAAGATTTTATATCTAGAAAACCCCAAAGACTCCATCAAGAAAATTCTAGAACTGATAAATTCAGCAGGTTTCAGCTTACAAAATTAATGTACACAAATCAGTAGTATGACTATACATCAATCACACTCAAGGTGATAGTCAAGTCAAAGATTCAATATACTCACAATAGCTATACAGTAAATACAATACCCAGGAATATACTTAACCAAGGAAGTGAAAGATCTGTACAAAGAGAACCATGAAACACTGAGGAAGGAAATCACAGATGGCACAAACAAATGAGAAAGCATATCATACTCATGGATCAGTAGGAGGAATACTGCTGAACTGTCTATACTACCCAAAGTGACTTAGAAATTCAATATAACCTCCTTCAAAATATCAACCTTATGCTACACAGATCTAGAAAAAATAATTTTACATTTTGTTTGGAACCAGAGAAGATCTCAAATAGAAATAGCAATCTTAAGCAAAAAGAACAAAACTGGAGGTATCACATTGCCAGACTTCAAATTACATATACAGGCAGTTACAAACATCTGACTTATGTGCAACCTGTACTTAAAAATGGAGGCAATTATAATAAGTCCCTGAGTCACAAACCTCTGATGGATGTAGGACTCACACTTATAAATGGAGGCTATTATAGGTGATAGGTAAATGTTCCAACTTACATACAAATTCAACTTAAGAACAAACCTAGAGAATCTATCTTGTTTATAGCCCAGGAACTGCCTGTAATACAAGGCTATAGTAACAAAAACAACATGATATTGGCACAAAAATAGAGCCATAGACCAAAGGAACATAGCAGAGAACCCAGGTACAAAACCATCCACATATAGTCAAGTGATCTTTGACAAAGCAGGCAATATACACTGGGTGAAAGAAACCCTATTCAATAGATGGTATTGGGAGAATTAAATAGCCACATTCAGAAGAATGAAACAGGATTCATATCTCTCAGTACTCACAAAAATTAATTCAAAATGGATGAAAGCCTTAAATGTAAGGCATGAAATCATAAGACTGCTGGAAGAAAATGTTCGAAAAACTCTTCTATATATTAACCTAGGCAAACAATTTATAAAGAAGACCTCAATGGCAGTCATAGCAACAACAAAAATAAATAAATGGCCCTTGATCGAATTAAAAAGTTTCTCCACAGCTAAGGAAATAATCAACAGTGCAAAAACAACAACCTACAGAATGGGAGAAAATATTCACAAGTTCGACATCTGATAAAGGGCTAGTAACCAGAATCTACAAAGGACTCAAGCAAATTAGCAAGAAAACCCCCAAATAACCCCAATTAGGAAGGCAAAATACATGAACAGAAGCTTTTCAAAGGAAGATAGATAAATAGCCAATAAACATTCAAAAAACCTCAATATCACTAATTTTCAGGGAATGCAAATTAAAACCACAATGAGTTATCGCTATACCCTAGTGAGAATGGCTTTTATTAAAAAGTCCAAAAATAATAGATGCCGGCACGTCTGCAGAGAGAAAGGAACTCTTACACACTGCTGGTGAAACTGCAAATTAGTATAACCTTTATGGAAACAGTATGGAAAATCTTCAAAAAGAACTAAAAACAGACCTACCATTTGATCCAGCAATTCACTACTGTGTATTTACCCAAAGGAAAAGAACTCATTTTATCAAAAAGACACCTTCACTCAAATGTTTATTACAGCACAATTCTCAATTGCAAAGATGTGAATCAATCCAAAAGCCCAACAATTCATGAGCGGATTAAGAAAATATGTACAGAATACTATTTAGCCATGAGGAGGGATAAATTAAGGCGTTTTGTAACAATTTGGATAGAACTGGAGATGATTATCCTGAGTGGAGTATCTCAAGAATGGGCAAACAAGCACCACATGTACTTGCTATTAAATTGGAACTGAAGAGCACAGATGTGTACAGAGGGAAGTAAAACTCAATGGAAATCAAGCAGGAGGGAGGAGAGTGGAGAGGATGGACAAAAAATCACCTAAAAGGTACAATGAACATTAATTGGGTGATGGGCACACTTATAACCTTGACTCAAGCATAATGAAAGTGATCCAAGTAACCAAAAACATTTGTACCCTGGTAATATTTTGAAATAATGCAAAAATTCATGAGTTTGTGTGAAATAATGGCAGTCAGAAACCTAGTTTCAAACTTGTTTTCCTTGAAAATATAATAGGTTAATGCTTAATGGACTTTAAGAAGTATATTTTAAAAAGTATTAGACCAATTATTTTAATAGACTTCTACTTATTTGTCCTACTTTATGTTAGTGTTTTATCTCATTGTAGAAATGGGTGACATTGTTAAAATCAGATGGCTTCCATCTTAAGAGTGACAAATGCTTTCTGCAAAGGTCTCCTCAGTGACCTTCTCAGCACCTCAAATAAGAGCTTGAGGAAATAGAACTATTAATGACTTTTACATAAGTAGTGAAATAAGTCAGGATGCTATTAGCATGTAAATGGAACACCTTTTCAAGGTACCCTCAATATCTACTTTTATCTGAGAGACTATGGGGTTTTTAAAAATATATTTCTGAGGTATTTTAAAATAATCAGAGAAATAATAAAGCAATTATTCCTTTCCAGTAAGTGGAAATGCTAGATAACCAAAGAAGAAATGTTAGACCAGATCTATAAATCTTTTAAATTCCAGTGTCCCTCTAAGTGAAATGACCAGTCTAAAAAATTTTTTCTGTTATTTCTTTGATTTCTCCATGATTGAATTTATTTATGATTTAGAATTTTGAACATGATTTTAGCTAAACATTTTTGTTTAGGAAACATATGTGTAAACATATAACTTCCATTTTTTCAGATTTAAAGGAAATAAATGTAAACATCCAATAATATTTAAATACTATTACATTGGATAAATAGATCCTAAAAAAACTGTCTTTTAACATTATAGTATGAAGACTGAAAAAAACTGAAAAAAAGGTGAACATGTCATAGGGTTAAACAAAAATAGTAGGATATACTGAATGGTTTAGGGGATGACTTTGTGCCTTTACTGAGGAAAATAAAAATACACAGAAAAAATAAATTTTCAGTTTAGGCTTCAGTAAGAATGTCAGATGCTGGGAGAAGTCACTAGTATATTTTAGAAATTTTAGACAGTGAAGAACTTTAACTCAAAATAGAGTTAGTGAAGAATGACCTCAATGTTATCTGCTGAAAGCAAGGCAATGGCTTTCTAATCTTCTCCTTTGCACATGGTAGGCTCTCAAAATAAGAATTTGTTTTGCTGCATTGCTATTTGGTGTGTTTTAATGCATGAGTGTAGCAGCGTTTGGAATACTACGTTTTCAAGATTAATAGTATCAAATAAACTATTTGGAACTTTGCAGTCTTTCTAATATTATTTATATTTATTAAATCAATCCGTATTAAGTCCACCATCTATTTCTATAGGTTATGAAGTTTAGGGCAATATTTATTTTGATATTGGGTTACTCTCCAATCCTCATACACATCTCATATTTCTCCTACTTATATGTCTCTGCTTATGTTGTTTCTTCTGCTGACCTGCATGTGGTCAATTTGCCCTTCAAAGCTTTGTCCAAATACTTCCACTACCATGACATTATTCCTTATGCTTTCCAAATGAGGGTGACCTTTCTGTTTTTTGGATCTTGTAACTCTCTCTTCTATAGCCCACAGGATGCTTTACCTTATATTCTGATTATTTGCATTCATAATTTTCTTTCAAATTATGATTGTAAAATCCTTGATCTTAAGATTCAACTTTGTAACCCTCCCCAACTCAAATTCTAGCACAAGTGTTTGCACAGAATAAGTACTCAGTAAATATTTATTGAATGATTTTTAGCACTTTCTGGAAATAGGCATATTATAGTTTGGACATTTGGAGTGGAGCGTAATCAGCTCTATTATTTCATTTTAATAATGTATGTAGGCTAACATTTGTGTGCAGATATTCATACTTTCCTCTACAATCCCCACTTTTGACCAATAAATACAGCATCCTTCTACTATACCTTTCTGCTGTTGTACAGGTGGCGGTCACAGGTAGTAGTGGTGGGGACTGATAGCTAGTCAACAAATTTCCTTTCTCTCCATTTGAGCACAATGCATCTCCCAGACATCCATCCTTTTTAGGTAGGTGTGGCTGAGAGTAAGTTCCCTCCAAAGAAATGTGAATAAAAGTCAAAGGTGCCTCTTCCAGGCCTAGTCCCAGAAAAAGTCTGTCAAGTACTTTACCCTTCAGCTGGTTAGATGCAAACAATGATGAACTGGAGGGGATGGTGGAGCTACAAGATGGAAAGATCTAGGGTCTATGAATGATTATGTGGAGCAGAGATTCTACAGACTGACTGGGAACTTCTCTAACTTATTAAATATATAAGGAATAAACCACTGTCGTGTGAAAGCATTGCATGCTGGCGTCTTGTCATTACTGTCATCTAGCCTACTCTAAATGAAACAGTAGGGAAAATGATTGTGGCTGCAAACTACATTTCACTGACTTAAGAGAAACATGTTCTTGTTTATAGCAGCTGGAACTATTAGCATGGGTATGTTTTCAACATAGCTCAAGAGTAACAAAGACAATGTTGAAAGAACTAAAGGATTGGTTTACAAGCATGGAAAATAGAAAACAGAGAGTGGATTGAAAAAATCTTTAACTGGTTTTTCCCACCATTGTCCCAGCACCTAGTTCAGGCAAAAACAACATTTGATGAAAGACTGGATATGACAGACATAAAGCCTTACTCTTATTGAGAAGAACATTCAAAGTATCAGACTTAAAATTAACTAGGGAAAATTTAAATTGGATATTAACTTCTCCTTTCTTAATAGTTTCAGTGTGGAAGTCTGAATTCATCCTTCTGGTATGGAAAAGTCACTTAGTAGTATGACCTTGCACCGCTATTTCATTTGCTGAATGGTACCCGACTTCAGGAATCTTCTCTCTTCACTTCTGTCTTTTTTTTTTTTTTTTCCCAATCTTGACTTAGGATATCTGAGCATCCAGCTTGTACTGAATATCTTCTTTCCATTTTGCTAGTGAAAAAACACTATGTCGCATACTTATTTTAGAAAATGCCAAGAAATTAAGGCTATGTAGTACCTTTCAGGAACCAAGAAGCCCAGTGAGGGTTGTGGAGTAGCCCTTTTGCTTAAGGGCATAACTGGACATGTGGCTCTGGGCCAGTGAAAGTCTGACCTGTTATGAGCAGGTGCACACTTTGTGACAACAGTCTCTGGTGTGGACCAACTGCAAGAACGTCTTTGTGGCACTTTTGGAGTACTGGATTGCTGGGGGACACTAAAGCACTCCAGAGAGGGCAGGTGAGGCCTCTTTCACTCTCTTTCCCTGGAGGCAGACTCTTTTCATCTTTAAAGATGGGATGGGTACACTATCCATTTGTCTGGTAAATATATCTAATAAGTAAGAAATACCTTGAAATAGTAAAAAAAGTTTATGTACATCGGTGTGAACTAATCTTTCCTCTTTTCCTTCATTATTCCCTCCCACCTTCCCTCCTGACATCCCTTTCTCTCTCCTTCTCATATTTCCTTTTTCCTTTCCTCCTCATCCTTCCTTATTTATTTATTTGAGACAGTGTCTCATTATATCGCCCTCAGTAGAGTGCCATGGTGTCACAGCTCACAACAACCTCAAATTCTTGGGCTTAAGGGATTCTCTTGCCTCAGCCTCCCAAGTAGCTCGGACTATAGGCGCCTGCCACAAATGCCCAGCTATTTTTTGGTTGTAGTTGTCATTGTTGTTGGACAGGCTTGGGCTGGATTCAAACTCTCCAGCTCTGGTATATGTGGCTGGTGCCCTAACCGCTGAGCTACAGATGCCGAGCCATCCTTCCTCTTTTTAATGAAAATAGTTGATCACTGTACTAGAATGAAATACAGGTCAGATTAGATTGGGCTACATAGATAAAACATCTTTTAATAATATAATTTTCTTTTCAGACAAGATTTCAATGGAAACATAAAAGAAACTAAGGTAGGAGAAAGCACAGTGGAAAGAAAATTCCTCAGATAAGATGGTTTTTCAGTAAGAGAATCAGCTAACTTCCTAGTATCATAAGAAAAATCAGTCCTTAGGACCTAAGCCCTTTACTCGCCACTCACTGACTTTAGTCAAAGACCTTATGTCCTGGAAGGAAGGACCAGGCAAAGACTCTAAATCTCATGTATCAAATGTTTTCAGGAAAAAAGAAAACATGCAAGAAACCTTGAAAAACATTTTATAATTGATCTTAGTAGGCAGGAGAACACAGTACATTAATATCATTAGGACAATCATATTTCTTCAGAATAAGTATTTTAAGCGCTCTGAATTTGAAAGTTTCTATTACTTAATGTACAGATCACTGGAAATAAGTGCCTGGCCATGCTCTACTCAAGGTATAGTCACTCTGTTTTCAAGCTCAAAACAGATATTGATTTTCATTTCAAACTCTAATGCCAAAATTAGCAGTGTCAGGTTGAATTAGAGGTGAATGATTCAGGGAGTTCAAAAGTGAACGCGCAGCACATCCAGACTGCTTTTTCTTGGTTGTTTCTTTTTTCCTTTTCATGCTGTAAAGACAACAAAGCCTGGAATACAAGATGCCCTTTGGTTTTATGGCACCAAAAAAATATTCTGTCCCACTCCACTCATACGTCTTCAGCACTTCAGTTTCTTTTAAGTGCCAGTTTAGGGGTGAATGCACCTAGTTTGAAGATTATTATATATTGCTTTGATTTTCTTCTGCTGAGCATTTTGTTTCTTATTTGAAAAACCAAAATTTGTATGCCACTTTAAATCGACAGAGCATTTCATCTGCATTGTCCCATAAGGGGAGATGGCACAGTTAATGAATGGCTCCATTGGTCGTGTGCACACATCTGGGTTTGCTCATAGGAAAATATCCACAAATCAGGGCTAGCGAACACTTCCCTCACATGAAGAAGTTAATCAAAGGAATGGATAGAGCCCCACAATAGGAATACTTGAAGCATTCATTCACTATAAGGAACAAATTCTAGCAAACCTAAGTCACTTACCCTGATCTGTCCTTAAGGAAGAGGATCCATGCCAGAATGATTTGATGGGGCAGTAATGAGGGAAAGGAAAGCATATTAATATCCTCCCAAATACTTCTGTGTTCATACAGATAATATTCTAATGTATCTACTTTTTATTCATTTTTACTCTGATCAAAGAAGGCTTTTATTATATTCTCCACATGAAAGTATATATTTTGAGTGTGCACGTGTAAAGGGAGGAAAAAGGGGTGAAAGGAAATGGAGGAAGGGTTCTGGGGAGGCAGAGGAGAGAGTGGAGAGTGAATAGGTAAATAGTAGTAGAGACTGAAGTTGGAAGTTCCTCAAATATATCCTTCCAGTATAAGAAGAGATTCAGTTAGCAAACGCCTACCAGTTTCTCCAGCTATTTTATCCTGTACATTCTAGTTTCTCAAAGGAGGTAGCACAGTCACTATATTACTCCATCAGCACAATGTGGAGTCACAGTAAATATCTCTACTGAGCAGGATGGTGGCAGACTCTTTGTGGTCCCACAGGTATTGCATATGCCTTTCCCATTAACTTGAAAATATGATGTCATCTGCTTATGTATCTGTATACAAGCTCTTCGAGGGCAGAGGTAGTGTTTTTCATTTTATATTTCTGGCTTACAGTTGTATTCAGGTCATTTGGAAAATGAAATGGTAGTGGGTGAACAGAGAACTAGACATGGTGCTGGGACAGGCATGTAATTTGGGGCTTTGAGAAAGATAACCTCATATTGATGAGCCATGGCACACAATCTGTGTGGGTTCTCTGTTGGGTGTGATGAGGGCTGTTTGGCAAAGCAATAGAGAGAGGAAGTGAAGAATATCTTTTCCTTCCTGCTTTAGCTGTTAAATGAAGTGAAGCTAAAGTCTGAACATAGGTCAGAGTATTGTTTTCATTCTTTTCTTCTTTTTTTTTTTTTTAGATAAGAGTCTCATTTTGTAGCCCTGGTGTCAGCTGTGGAGTCATCATAGCTCACAGCAACCTCAAACTCCTGGGTCCAAGCAATCCTCTTGCCTCAGCCTCCCAAGTAGCTGGGACTATAGGAACCAGCTACAATGCCCAGCTAGTGTTTTTATTTTTTTAGTAGAGATGGGGTTTCACTTTTGTTCAGGCTGGCCTGAACTCCCGAGCTCAAGCAATCCACTCATCTCAGCCTCCCAGAGTGCAAGGATTGTAGGAATGAGCCACTGTAACTGGCCTATTGCTTAGCTATTAATGGCAGCCAAGCTTAATACGCCATAGGTGGAAAGCTGCTTAAACTATATCTGAGAGGAACATTTTATGTGTCTTGAAAAATCTTAGGTTTTTCGATACACAGCAAGTACTTTTTTTCCCACCCCTTGCTGTCTTGCACACTATATTAATGTTTTCAATAATTTATGCAAAAGCATAGTTGAGTATCAATGATGTGGAGTATGTAAAGACTAGTCAATGTTTTTAATAATATTATGTAACATCTATTATTCAAATGTTAACCCAAAGATGGTTATAGCTTTTTAAAATTACTTTTTTCCCTTTTGCCTTCAGTACTGGCCTCTAGCATTAAGGCAGAAGGAATAGGCATGGCTACCTCACAAGGTATTTCTCTTTTTGTCTAAAGAATGTCACAACAGGAAAGCCTATTTGCAAAGAGATACTTTGCTTTCTATATTGCAATTGGGAAGCACAGATAGTTTGCTTTGTCTAAACTCCCAGCTAGTGATTGATGTTAAGAAAGAAACTCAGTCTCCTAGAGTGAACGGAGTTTATAGACTAGCCTTCAGCCTGTAGATCCTCTGTACCAGCCCTAGGGGAGGATAGATTTTATAAATAAAATATCTGTGAACAGCAGTAGTCACAGCATTATTACAAACTTAAAAAAAAAATCAAAGGGCATGGTTACATGAAGTGAGCAACAAGTCAGCATTTGCTTCTCTGAACCATCCAGGGCTACACCATGTAAGACTTGTTAGTATGCTCAATAAAGGATAGAGAGTTGTATTAAGAATTAGAGATGTTAAAAATATTACAAACTCCAAATATATTTGGTATTGATTCTCCAACAAACTCAACATTATGATGTTAGGTATTTGTGTTTGTGAAGCAATTACGCAGTTTGCAGGTGAACACTATATTCAAAAAATTAAAATAGTGATAATTTTTCTGTTTAGCTTGATCTTGCTACAAATATACAAACATAGTAAAATATTGGTTGACAAGTATTTTTCAGATAATTTTGGCTTAGACAAAAATACTACTTCTAGTCAATATAGTTGTATGTGTCTGGTAGTGGAATTATTCACTGTCTCCCCAGAGGAAAGCATGTATTTAGGGAAATGTTATGGGAACAGTTCCTCACTTCTCCAATTCTGTAGGTTGGCTTGGTTTCTGCCCTATATTGAGCATGAATGAGATAGAAATTTAGAGTTCTGAAAACATGAATAATGCCTGTAAGATGGCCAGCCAGATGCTCTTAGTGCTGTTTCACCCAACATCCTCGCCCCAACAATGAATAGACAAATATATTTCAACCAAAATAATTAAAGGAAAGGACTAAAAAGAACAAAGATGCAGAGAAATCCTGTAGGCCACAGAAAGCGAGGATGGCTACATATAGAAGGGAAAGAAACACCTTGCCACTGCTATCTCATTCCTTAGTTGGGATCAGCTTGGTAACTGTAAAGAACTTGTCCCTACTGGGAAAAGGTAAGCAAGAGGACCCCAGTAGCCTCCATCATCACCCTGGAGACCTGTAGTTTTCACTACTAAAGGCTCCTACCATCCTCAAAGGCTCTGAGACCAGCTGAGGGGGTTCCCTTGGGTTTACATACTGAACTAACCCCAGAGAAGAAACTCATGCTATGCCTTGACCCACTCCCCACCCCATGGCTGTTATTGCTACTGCTCTGTACCATCTTGGAACTGGAGCCACTGCTAGAGTGTGTCCTACTTCAGGGTGAGTAACCATTGAATCCTTCTATCCCTGAGGCTTAGCCACCACTGCATCATACACACCTGATAGCACAACATCCTCAAGCAAAGCTTCTGCTACAACCTATTTCATAGATCCAGTCACTCATGCACTTCCCCTTTGGTCTAAGCTGAAGTGATGCCCAATTCCTGGGGAAATAGAGCCCCTAACTATAAGATATTTTATGTAAGCTTCCAGTTAACTACAAAACAAAAATATTCAGAGGATATACAAACAATAAAGAGAAAGAAATAAAAACTTAGCATTATAGAAAATTAGCAAATCACAGTTAAATAACCAGAATGGAAGAAAGAAACAAAGAAACTATAAAACAATCAGAAAAAAATAACAAAATGGCAGCAGTAAGTCTTTAAAGTCTTTACACATCAATAATAACATTGAATATAAATGTATTTAATTCTCTAATCAAGAGACACAGAGAGGTTAAATGGATTGAGAAACAATATCCAATTCTTTGCTGCCTACAAAAGATTCACTTAAGTTTAAGAACACACATAGCCTGAAAGTGAAAGGACAGAGGAAGCTTTTCCAAATAAATGGTAACCAAAAGAGAGAGGGGTGGCTACACTTAAATTGGATGAAATAGACTTCAAGTAAAAAATGGCTACAAGAGACAAAGACGGTCATTAATTAATGATAAAGGTGTTAATTTATGAAAAGACATAACCATTGTAAATACATATGTACACAACACTGGAACACCTAAGTACATAAGGTAAACATTAATGAACCTGAAAGGAGAATTAGGCAGCAGTACAATAATAGTAGGGGACTTCAACACCCTACTTTCTACAATGGATCGACCAACCAGACAAAAAAAATTAACAAGGAAATAGTGGACTCAAGTTGAACATTTTACCAAATGAACTTAACAGACAGATACAGAAATTTCCATCTAATATCGGGAAATATACATTTTTCTCTAGGACACAAGGAACATTCTTCAGGACAGACGACAGGTTAGATCACAAAACAAGTATTAACAAATTTAAGATTGCAATCATATTTAGTTGTCTGCCTTCACAGAGGAATTTTATCTAACTTTCAGTAAAGAATTACACCAATACAAATTTTTCTGAAAAACAGAGCTAGAAGGAGTACTTTCAAACATATTTTATGAGTATCACCTTGATATGTGAGCCAAAGGCATCTCAAGAAAGAAAACTATAAGCATATTTCTGATAGTTCTCAAAAATATTTTTATTAATAAAATATCAGTAAACAAATATAACAACACATCAGAAAAATTATACGCAAGTAAAATGACTAAGTGGAACCTATCCCTGGCATACAAGACAGGTTTAACATATGCAAATCATAGTGCTCCTGTGGCACAACTGGGTAGCACATGTTACTGATGCAAATCAATCAATTTGACACATCATATTGAAAGAATAAAGAACATGTGATCATCTCAACTATGTCAAAAAATGTTTGATAAAACCCAATATCCTTTCCTGATAAAAATTTCAATAGTTTAGGTATAGAAAGAAAGCTCCTGAACAAAATAAAGGCCTTTTATGAAAACACCATAGCCAGCAGTAAAATCAATAGGAAAAAACTGTAAGCTTTTCCTCTAATATCCAGTACAAGGCAAGGATGCCCATTGTTGCCACTTCTATTCAACATAATATCATAGTGCTAATAGTTAATTACTAACAAGAGCAATCAGAAAAGAAAAAGAAAAGATAGCCAAACCAGAAAGGAAGAGGTAAAGTCTGCCATTTGCAGATGACTTTTTTTTTTTTGAGACAGAATCTCTCTCACCCTGGCTAGAGTGCACTGGTATTGTCAGACCTGACTGCAACTTCAAACTGCTAGGCTCAAGTGATCCTCCCAGCCCACCCTCCTCGGTAATTGGCACAATCGGTAATTGTCACATGCCACCATGCTCAGTTAGTTTTCTATTTTTAGTAGAGATGGGGTCTTGCTCTTGCTCAGGCTTGTCTTGAACTCCTGACCTCCAGGGATTCTCCTGTCTTAGCCTCCAAGAATGCTAGGATTATAGGCATGAGCCACCCCAACTGCCCAATATGATCTTGTATGTAATAAATCCCAAGTGTCCACAAAAAATATCTAGTGGAACTAATGAATAGATTTGGGAAAGTTTCAGGATAAAAAAAACATAAAAGATTAAACCCAAATAACCTAACTGAAAGAGAATTTATAGAAATCCCATTTATGATACCATAAAAATAGATTTCTACATGGAAAACTATAAAACAGTGATGAAAAAAATTGAAGATACAAATAAATGAAAAGATATCCCAATCTCATGTATCAGAAGAATTAATATTATTAAAGTGTTCCTACTATTCAATCAATATACAGTTATGATGTAATCCTTATCAAAATCCAAATGGCATTCTTCACTGAAGTTGAAAAGACAATCTTAAAATTTGTATGGAAGCATAAAACACCCTGAATAGCCAAAACAACACTGAAAAAGAAAAACAAAGTTGTTGGCATCACACTTCCCTATTTAAAATTATATTATAAAGCTAAAGCAATGAAAAGAATATGGTCATAGCATAGAAATGGGCACAAATAGTGGTGAAACAGAATAAAACTGAGAAATAAACTGAAACATACAGTCAACTAATTTTTGAGAAGGGCAACAAGAAAACCCAGTGAGGAAAGGAGAGTGTCTTTATTAAATGGTGCTGGAAAAACTGGATTTCCACAAGAAAAAGAATGAACTTGGACCTTATCTTATGCCAGATTAAAAAACCAATCTTTATCCATTAAAAATCAAAATGGATAAAGAACCTAAATGTGAGAGTAGACACTCCTAGAAGAGAATATAGGGAAAATGTTCCCAGACATTGACCTTGGCAATGATTTTGGAGTATTCATCAAAAGCTCAGGCTATGAATGCAAAAATAAATAAATGGGGCTACCTCAAATTCAAAAGCTTCTGCACAGCAAACAATCAACAGAATGAAATGGCAGCCTGAACTGGGAAAAAAAATTGGGGATTAATACACACAATTTATAAAGAATAAATGTAATTCAATAATGGAAAAATAAACAATCCAACTAAAAATGAAATAAATATCTGTATAGACCTTTCTTCAAAGAAGACATAAAAGTGCCCAACAACTATATGTAAAAGTACTCAACGTCATTAATCAAAATGTAAATTAGAACAACATGATAATTAGGATGGCTATTATCAGAAAGCCAAAATATAAATGTTTAGGAGCGTGAGGAGAAAAAAGAAGTCTTGAACACTGTTGCTGGGAATGTGTCATAGATTGGTACAGCCATTAGGAAAAACAGTAATAGAAGTATCTAAAGAAATTAAGTATAAAACTACCATATGACCCAGCAATCACTCTCCTGAGCACATAACCAAAGGAAATAAAATTGCAACCTTATGAAAATGTCTGCACTTCTCTTTTCACTGCAGCATTATTCACAATAGACAAGACATGGAAACAAATGAAGTGTCCATGGATGGACAAAGAGATAAAGAAACTGTGGCATGTGTAAGCAATGGAATGCTGTTGAGCCCTTAAAAAGAATTAGATTATTCTCAAGCTGAATGAGTCTGTAGGACATTATGCTAAGTGAAATAAGCCAGATACAGAAATAAACATGTTGCATAATCTCACTTATGTATGGAATCTAAAAAAACTTAAATAAAACAGTGGTTGCCAAGGGCCATGAAGAAGGAAGAATAGGGAGATCAGAGGATACAAAATAGAAGATGCATAGGATGAACAAATGAGAGATCTAATGTTCTACAGTAGGACAAAAGATAATGCAATTGTGTTCTACATGGAATTTGTGCTAAATGAGATTCTAGGTGCTCTTTTGCCACAAAAACAAAGAAATGGGTAATGATGTGAGATGATGGGTGGGTTAAATTGCTTTACTATAGTAATGATTTTTGGCTATCTCTATCCATCCCATAACATCATGTTGTATACCTTAGATATAGGCAATAACATTTATTATAAAAATATTCTTACAAAAGAAAAGATTCTTCAAGCTGCCAGGAGTAAGCCCCAGTTGACCTACAGGGGCAAATCTATCAGGGTGATGGCCAACTTCTCCAATTAAGAAGACAATGGTCATCTACCTTTAACCTACTTAAACAGAACAATCTCCAGCCCAGAATTCTATATCCTGTCAAGCTAAGTTTTAAAATTGAGAGAGAATTCAAATCATTTACTGATATACAAACATTGAGGAAATTTGCCACAACAAGACCAGCTCTCCAGGAAATACTCCAACCTGGTTTACACACTGACCATCACAATGGATCAACAGAAAATAAGAACTCAGAAATTAAAGGTCAGAGCCTAACTTCCACACTGATGCAAAAGATAAAACTAAGCAATGGACTATCACAAAATAAGATGAATAGAACACTAACACACTTATCAATTATCTCAATAAATGTTAATGACTTGAATACCCCACTGAAGAGGCATAGATTGGCTGACTGGATTCAAAAACACAAGCCATCCATTTTCTGTCTGCAGTAAACACACCTAGCTTCAAAAGACAAACTAAAACTCCGAGTTAAGGGTTGGAAGACAATTCAACAGAATTCAGAAGAAAAGAGGAGTTGCAATCTTATTTTCAGATACATGTGGATTTAAAGCAACTAAAGTCAAAAAAGACAAAGATGGTAACTTTATATTGGTCAAGGGAAAAATACAACAAGTAGATGTTTCGATTCTAAATATTTATGCACCCAATTTAAATGCTCCCTGATTCTTGAAACAGACCTTACTCAGTCTGAGCAATGTGTTATCCTATAATACCATAATAACAGGGGACTTTAACACTCCTCTTACAGAGCTGGACAGATCCTCTAAACAGAAATTAAACAAAGATATAAGGGACTTCAATGAGACCCTAGAACAACTGTGCTTGATAGACGCATATAGAACTCTCTATCCCACAGATAAAGAATATACATTCTTCTCATCGACCCATGGAACATTCTCCAAAATTGATCATACCCTAGGACACAAAACAAACTTCAACAGTATCAAAAGTATTGAAATTTTACCTTGTATTTTCTCAAACCATAAGGCACTAAAGGTGGAACTCAACTCCAACAAAAATGTTCAGCCCCACACAAAGACATGGAAACTAAACAACCTTCTGTTGAATGACAGTTGGGTGCAGGAAAAAATAAAACAGGAAATTATTAACTTCCTTGAGCCTAACAACTATGAAGACACAAGCTACCAAAACCTATGGGATACTGCAAAAACATTTCTAAGAGGAAAATTTACCACTTTAGATGCCTGCATTCGAAAAACAGAAAGAGAGGACATCAATAAACTCACAAGCCATCTTAAGGAATTGGAAGAAGAACAGTCTAAGCCTAAACTCAGCAGAAGAAAAGAAATATCCAAAATTAAATCAGAGATCAATGAAATTGAAAACAACAGAATCATTCAGAAAATTAATGAAACAAGGACTTGGTTTTTTGAAAAAATAAATAAAATAGATAAACATTTGGCCAGTCTAATTAGAAATAGAAAAGTAAAATCTCCAGTAACCTCAATCAGAAATGATAAAGGGGAAATTACAACTGATGCCACAGAGATACAAGAGATCATCTCTGAATAATACCAGAAACTACATGCCCGGAAATTTGACAATGTGAAGGAAATGAATCAATATTTGGAATCATACCCTCTCCCTAGACTTAGCCAGGAAGAAATAGAGCTCCTGAACAGACCAATTTCAAGCACTGAGATTACAGAAACAATAAAAAATCTTGCAACCAAAAAATGCTCTGGTCTGGATGGCTTCACGTCAGAATTCTAGCAAACCTTCAAGGAAGTGCTTATTCCCATACAGCAGAAATTATTCCAAAAAATGAAGGAGGAAGGAATCTTCCGCAACACATTCTACAAAGCAAACATCACCCTGATACCAAAACCAGGAAAAGACCCAACTAAAAAGGAGAATTTCAGACCAATTTCACTCATGAATATAGATGCAAAAATTCTCAACAAAATCCTAGCCAATAGATTACAACTTATCATTAAAACAGTTATACATCATGATCAAGTAGGTTTCATCCCAGGGATGCAAGGCTGGTTTAACACACGCAAGTCCATAAACGTTATCCACCATATTAACAGAAGCAAAAACAAAGATCATATGATCCCCTCAATAGATGTAGAAAAAGCATTCGATAAAAGCCAGCATCCTTTCTAATTAGAACACTGAAGAGTATAGGCATATGTGGCACATTTCTGAAACTGATTGAAGCTATCTATGACAAACCCACAGCTAATATTTTACTGAATGGA
>CAUYRH010003574.1:0-14902 GCA_963574655.1 Perodicticus potto
CAATCCTTGTATCAATGGGCAAGAGAGATGACTAGAACCTTCTCTAAAGAAGATAGACACATGGCTAACAAACATATGAAAAAAAATGCTCATTGTCCTTCATTATCAGAGAAATGCAAATCAAAACCACCCTGAGATATCTATCACCTAACCCCAGTGAGAATAGCTTACATTAAAAAATCCCAAAGCTGCAGATGCTGGCAAGGGTGTGGAGAAAAGGGAACACTATTACATTGTGGGTGGGACTGCAAACTAATACAGATTCTTTGGAAAGAAGTATGGAGTATTTTCAAAGAACTCAAAGTAAATCTTCCATTTGATCCCGCAATCCCAAAACTATAAGGACATATGCACTAGAATGTTTATTGCACCAAGATATGGAATCAATCCAAGTGTTCATCAATTCATGAATGAATTAATATACTGTAGCATATGTATACTATGAAATACTATTCAGCCATAAAAACAGATGGAGACTTTATATCTTTTGTTTTAACCTGATGTAGTTGGAGAACATGCTACTTAGCAAAGTTATCACAAGAATGTAAAAGCATGTATCCAATGTACTAAATACTAATATGAAACCAGTAGACAAACACCCATATAAGAAAAAAACACAATTAGACTCAAGTTGGGGGCAGGGGGGATGAGGGAGGTACAGAGAGGAGGGAAGGGGATTTGTGTGCTCTCACCTAACAGCCACAATGTAAGGGTATATGGCATGCCCCCTGGTGAGGGGCACAACTACAACTTGGATTTACCTAACAAATGCAAACAATGTAACTGAATCATCTGTACCCTCATACTAAACTGAAATAAAAAATAAAAGGCTCAGGAATCAATGTGAAGAGGTTCTCAATGACCGAAAAAAATGGTAATCTGTGCTTCAATAAGCATGACAATTACAAGAGATTGGAACACATCAACTATGTTTAAATAGGATCCATAGTGACCCCCTAAAAAAATCCTTATCATTGGAGGTGATAGAGAACGAATTCATTATGTAAAGACAAACACAAAGAACCAAGAATTTATCCTGCATTCCCTAGATGTACTATAGTACTGGATACGAAATAGATGAGAGGAAGTCCACAAGTAAATAACTGTAAGAAATCAGCAAACTTCAGACTAGGAGAATCTCTACAGGTTAACAGTCTGGTTTTTCAACAGACTAGAAGGTTTCCATCCCTTTCTTTTAGTTGTTTAACAGAATTAAAAGACTTATCAAATTTTTTTAAGTGAATAAAACTAGAGTATCCAGGGATGCACACTGGCAGATAAAACTATGAAGAAACATAAAAGTTAAGATAGTGTTTATTTTTGAGGGAATGAGTTGTGATTAGGACAAAATACATGGATGTACTTCTGTGGTGGCTAGAAAAAAACTATTTCTTAAATCTATAGGGTTTCACAAGCGTTAAGCATATCATAGTTCATTAAGCTACACATCTGTTTTATAATAAACTTTTTTAAGTTACAGAATCCCCAGTCTACAAAATAAAATCCCAAATAGTAAGCATAAAACTCAAGGCCTTTTATAATTTGTCCAAAATTACATTTTGACTTTACCTCCCCTTATCATGCCCTCTCTTCATATTCCCTATCTTCTGCCACTCCCCAACTCCTCTGACCTAACTACTCTCCAAGTTAAGTCATGCTTACTCAATCAATACCTGTTTTGCCAATTATGTAGTTTCCTTTTGCTGACTTTTAAAATTCTCTTTCAAGATCAAGTTCAGAAGCTTCCTCCTTCAACCCCCACCGTCAATATGATATGTTCTTTCCTTGGAATTCTTTGCAAACTCCTGGCCTTTCTATCACATAACCTATCAAACTCTGTTTTGCACTGCTCATCTGCAGTAGCAGGAAGAATAGAACAGACCTGAATTTCAATTCTACAATGTCATTTATTTAGAGAAGAAATATTCGAGATCCTACTAAGTGTAGCAGGTACTAGACTAGACATTAGGGTTTCAACAATAAACAGGCAAACACAGTCTAATCGAAGACATAAGTGAGTAAACATGCAAGAATAATACAGAATGAAAAGTGCTTCCAACAAAGTACATAAAATAAACCTCTAACCTAACTCTAATCTAGGGGGTACTGGGGTTGGGGTTGGCTTTCCTGAAAGCAAAGTGATATTTAAAACTTTAAAGGGTACAAATTAGCCATGCTTCAAGCTTCAGCCTGCTCTAGTGCCCACCAGCTAATGACTTACTCTCAACTTCAGACCCTCATTGGTTAAATGGGAAGAATATCATCAACCCCTGAGAAGTCCTTATGAAGTCAAATGTGTTTAATAGAACTTAGGATTCTTTATTACTATTTACCTTTTCAGCTCCTCCCATCTGACTCATCTCTGTATCCATCACAGCACCCAGCGCAAAGATACATAATCCCCTAAGCTAAAATCCCCTCACCTGAGGATGTTGATACAACCATTGCCATTTGTCAGGAAGAACATGTTATTGTCATTGTTCCAGGAAATTTCATTAACTTCAAACTTGAACTGCTCTTCTGCTTTGGAACGGTGTGTCTTGGCATCAATAAAGGTCACCACATCATCCTTGTTGCCTACAGCAATGGTCTGCCCATCAGGACTCCAGCAGATATTAATGTTCTCTCCTGGGAACCCAGATATAATCAGCAAGATAACCTGTTTGCTCATAATCTTCCAGAGTTTATTATGCTATCCTAGAAAGAAGACCAGAGCTGTCTTCAGAGTTTGTTCGTAAAGTACCTAATCAATGAATGAGAATTATGACTTAGGCATTATCAACTGTAAGTCCAGTCCATTCGTTTACAAATTTCACCATCTGGTCCTTACAATACTTCTCTAAAGTACCCTTTATTATCCCCATTTTACAGATTAAGATACGGAAGAGAAGATCAGCCGAAGAGTCAAAGCTATGAAGTCACTTACCAAGATTTAAACTCAGATTTGACCTGAATGCCCCGTATTCTCTCTTATACTAGCATTTCTCAAATTCTAATTATTTCTATGACACCTTCACAATTTTCATCCTATCCATGTAACATTTATACTTCTCTTTATTCAAGTTCTTAAAATGATTCAAAAAATTTATTTAAATTTAGTTTAAATTTAACAATAAATTCTATGAGCTAGTTCTTTTCTGCTAGTAGACATTAAAATATGTACCTACATTAACTGGTTTTTAATGTTCACCTATATATCACCTAAATCACTTATGCATCACCAGGTTTAAACTTGGCAAAAGCACTACACCATTCTGCCTCCAGGTACAAGTATTGTCAACAAAGTCCAGTGGTCCACATGGAACACATCAGTAAAAATTTCACCAACTTTATAGCCTTAAAATGATTATTTTTTGACATTTTAGCATCTATGACACAATTTAAAATGTATCAGGATGCATTTCAAAATTTTCATGTATCATGGTTATGTGGCTATTTTCTTTTCTAATGGCACATAAACCATGGCCTCAAGATTTATAAAATAATACCTAGTAAGAACACAGCCTATAAACTTACTGGACAACTTTCTGGTCATTTTCTCCTAGACTACCAAGACCATTGAGACTTTAGCCTTTTATTTATTTTTATTTTTTTGAGACAGGGTCTTGCTCTGCTGCCCAGGCTGGAGTGCAATGGCACATAGTTAACTACAACCTCGAACTCCTGAGCTCAAGCGATCCTTCTGCCTTAGAACATTCCAAGTAGCTGGGACTACAGCAGTGGTTCTCAACCCTCCTAATGCCGCAACCCTTTAATACAGTTCCTGTCACGACCCACAGGTTGAAAACCGCTGGTCTACAAGCACACAACTCTGCACTTGGCAAATTTTTAAATTTTTTGTGGAGACAGGGAACAGAAAAGATATTCAATAAATGGTTGTTGAATGAATAAAAGTAGCTTATCTCCCCACTGCCCTCTCTCTGAATAGTCACCTTTAGTGTTCACGGTAGCAATGCATTTGGTAGTCCTCACATCCCAGATGCGAATGGTTTTATCTCCAGATGCAGTGACAAAAAGGTCAGGGTTACTTGGATGCCAACAAAGCTGGTCCACACTATCCCCATGTCCCCGATAATTGTTTTCTTTGACCTGAAAAACAAAGTCCAAAGTCACTTCACACAGATGTACCTGCCTTCACATTTAACTTTTTAACTTTACTCAGAACAAGGTATCTAAGTACCAACAAAGATCTATCTGGATAATTAAAAAAGAATCCAGTCCTTCCAAGACCTTTCTTCAAAACTCTTCCCAATATCCGCCCTATCTTCCTCGCTAGTGACCCTGAACCATTCTGAGCTTCCACACCAGGCACTTACTCCTGTCCTCCCGGGCCTTTCTGGTTTTTCACCTTTACTCTACCACCAAAGTCCCAGCCCACCTGCTCAATCCGACAGGACGTCCTATCACTTCCAAAGGGCCCAACACAACAGTCCCTGGGCACTCCTCACCAACACACCGTTCCTTCCTTCCCGTCCACTGCTTCCCAATCCCACCGTCCTCCTTCTCTCTCCTCCCCTCCCATCCCCACACCTCACTGCAACACTTTCTCACCTCTCCAGTCTTTCTCTCCAGCCAGGGACACGCCTCCTGGTCACGCCCACTCCGCCTGGTCACGCCCACACGCCCAGCACGCTCCCCAGTCCCCTCCACACTTCCTCCGTCCCCCGCCCCTCCCCTCAATCCCGCCCTCCTTTTACCCGCTCTGCCCGCCCACTCCCTTCTCCCTCAACACCACAGCTGACTTCACCACAACCCCTTTGACGGGCCCCGGCAGCTCACCAATCGGTCCTTCTCCAGCAAGAAGACGCTGGCCGTCTTGTCGAAGGACCCCGAGGCTAAGCGACGCCCGTCGCAGCTCCAGGCCACAGAGTGGACCTTGGCGCTATGCGCCGGGAACTCGCGCGTCTTGCTGTGGCCCCGGAACAGTTCCTGCATCCCGAGCACGTAGCGCGACGGGCCGCTGCTCACGGAGCACCAGGGGGCCATCGAGCCGGGACCGCTCTGCCCCAGCGCCGAAGGCCCCATGGCCGCTGTGGGCACCGCCATGCTAGGTCCCCAGACGCATACGCGGCCGCAGCCGCCGAGGGACCGTCAGGCCTGGCGCCGCCGCCGAACGCATGCGCTCAAACGAGCCGCCGCTCCCCGCGCAGCCGCACAGGGGCCCGCCCCGGAAGAGACTACACAGCCCGGCGTGCAGCGCGCACGCGCCTTTGCCCTTTCAAACACTAACAATTTGACTTTACTCTTAAAGATTACTGTGTTTTGGTGCCCTTATCCCTCCCTTACGTACTCCTTGGTTAGATATATTCTGTCCCCGTTTAATTGAGTAAAGGAACCAATACTAATCTCATCTCTTTACCTATCACTAAAATACCTTTATTCTAGGGTTGCCAGCTCCGCTCCTTAGCCGGTTCATAAAGCTCAACGTCCTGACTTCTAGCTGGGTGCGGACCACCGGGGTCTTGCTCTACGAAAAGAGCTAGGCTAGAGGTTGGTGGGGGGTAGAAGAGAGGTCTGGAGGTTTCTTTAATAAAAACAAATTATTTGTTTTTAAAAGATATTACATGTAAATGCAAAAATAAACATAAAAGATAGAGAATGAAAAGTTAATGTCCACCTGTTTGTTCCTCCCGCCACCACCAATGCCCTACCTCTCACGTTTCTCTTAAACCAGACACCGCAGAAGACTCTTGTTGGAGAACAAACTCGTGGTGATCTATCTAAGCCAGCCAAGGCCCTGAAGAAGAGATGTGAGGTGTGCGAGGTGTTCGGTGGTGAGGAGGCAGTAGCACATTTGTTAAGAAATGGATCTTTTGTTTTTTAAAATGTAACACGTGCACTTGGTAACAAATATAAACAGTACAAAGGGTATAGAGTGAAAAGTTTCCCTCCATTTTGTGTCCCTAAACTCCCCTTCTGAAAAAATATCCTTAAATATTACACTATGTCTGGCCCTTCAGACATAGTGTAAATAAGCACTTGGGCAGAGATAGAGAGGTGTGTGCATAACCTTCCTTCTCCCCATACGCTGCAAAAATGGTAGCATTGCTTACATAAATTGCTTTCTGTGATAAATATATAAGAAATAATTTGTCAAAATAGGCAGATGTTTTATCTTTCTTAATGGATATAGTCTTTAATTATATGAATATAAAATAGTTTATTCAACTGATCCCCGTTAATTAATTTGCTTTTGGAACAATACTGCAGTGACCATCCCTATACAAACTTCATTGTGCACATCTGCACTTTTTTATTTGGATAGATATTGTCAAAACAAAACACCTTTGAAGATGTTCTAACAATCTACACTTTCACCAGCAATATAAGGAAGTGTCACAAGGTCTTAAATACTAAGTGAGTCCACATGTAAAACATATGGCTCTCAAAAAGAACTTAAGAAATTAGACCCCTTTCTTTCCCCAATTCTCTTCCCTACCCCATTGCAAATAGAGATTCTTGAAAATGACAAAGCTTTTCAGAGTCCCAAGAATACCAGTGAATTCACTAAAATCTTGGAGTAGGAAACTATTTGGTGTCTAGTTTTCTTCCTTACCCTTCTTTTTCAAAAATCTTCGTATGCTAGCATGTATTTTTTTCCCTACATACACTGAAAATTTATATCTCCCAGTTCAAAATAAGGAAACTGAAAAAGAAAGAGGTAAAATGTCCTACTTCAGGTCACATGACTGGCATATGCCAGAGCAAAACTTAGAATTTAAACATTATTAATGCCAAAATCTACACCCTGATACTTATTACCTGAAACCATGTTTTAAATGTGATTCTTTGTGTTTATGTAGTAATGTATTTCTGTATATGTATTTTTACTTCACTTACCCTTGTGTTCCTTTTCCATATTCTGTAAACACAAATATTGGAAGCTCACTTAGGGTGAGTGTATCTCATGGCTCTTGCCTGAGACTCAACCTCATAGAACTTTTCAAGTTGGATTAGCATAGATCTGGGGATAACAGTGAAACCAAAGTCAGTTGGGAAAATGGAGAACAGAGTCATAGGCCATTTTTCAAAACTTTTTATTTGGAAAAATTAAAATTTACAGAAAAGTTGCAAGAATACTGAAGAGCACTGCTGTTCGTATGATCCAAATTCACCCAGCTTCACTGTTTTGTTCCATTCTCTCTCTCTCTCTCCATACACACACTGGGGGTAGGAAACAGAATCCTTGTTCTTTGGAAATACTGAAATATTTAATATTTAGGAATAAAAGGTAAATGATGCATGCAACTTACCATTGCCAAATGTTTAGATACAAGAGTAATAATACATATGTAATATATAATATATATAATACATATATAAAGTATATATACATTATATTGTACAAATATATATTATATATAATATATATATAAAGCATATGTATACATTATATACATATATGTTTACATATACACCCATATATGTATACATTATATATGTATTATTACTCTTCTATCTAAACATTTGGCAATGGTAAGTTGCATACATCATTATCTTTTGCCCCTAAATATTAAATAGTTCAGTGAGTATTTCCTAAGAACAAGGATATTCTGTTTCCTACCCCCAGTATAGCTACCAACTTTGGTAAATCAAACAATAACATGAAGTTTTGTCTAATATACTATCATATTTCATTTGCGTCAATTTAGCCAGAATGTCCTTTGTAGCATTCTTATCCTCCAGTACAGGATCCAGTCTAGAACCTCATACTGTATTTAGCTATCATGTCTCCTCAGTCTCCTTGAATCTATAAATGTTCCCCCAGCATTTATGTGCCTAATACGACATTGACATTTTTGAAGAATACAGTTGATGGACCATTTTTATAGTTTCTTGTGTCACCCAAAAATTCTCCTTTAGAAGTTTATGAAGCCCAAACTCTGAAGGATTTCTTTTATACAGAATCTTGAGACCTTTAAAATCAAGGCAGAATCACATCATAAATAGTAATGCTAGAGATGACAAGACATGTAGAGAAAAATGTTCAGAGGGCAGGGGAAAAAATTCTACAGTGAATAGTAGTAGTCCACGGTGGCACCCGTGGCTCAAAGGAATAGGGCGCTGGCCCCATATACTGGAGGTGGTGGGTTCAAACCAGGCCCCAGCCAAAAACTGTAAAAAAAAAAAAAAAAATAGTAGGTAAGAAAGGAGGGATGTCGTGTGAAATATAAGTCTTTTGGGGGTAAGAGGCTTTGGAGAAGTTGCTGTTGTAAAAAGAAAACAGGCATGCATATTATTCAGCAAAAACAAACAAAATCCTATCATTTGCAATATCAAAAAAAAAAGAAAGAAAGAAAACAGTCATGTGACCTCTTTTTCAGGGTTCAACTAGGGAAGCATAACCAGTAGGAGATATATATTAAGAGATTTATTGAAAAGAGTTAGCTTACCTAGCTGTGGAGGCTAGCTAGCCAAGTCTGAAATTCTTTTTGAAAGCCTTCAGAAAGAGCATGCTGACTTCTGAGCATGGGTTTATGGTGCTATACACAAATGGAAAGCTTGAAGTCCTGCTTTAAAGGCCCACCTAGATTATATTAAGTAATCTCCCTTGCTTAAAATCAACTGATTATGAACTTTAATCACATCTGTGGCATACCTTTATTGAGGCTGGGTGTGGTCGCTCATGCCTGTAATCTCAGCATTTTGGGAGTCCAAGGCAGGATGATCACTTGAGGCCAGGAATTTGAGACCAGCTTGGACAACATAGCAAGACCCCATCTTCAAAAAAATTATTAAAAATATTAGCCAGGTGTGATGACATGCACTTGTAGGCTTATTAGGAACTGGTCTGCACAGCAGGAGGCGAGCAGTGAGAAAGCTAGCAAAGCTTCATCTGTATTTACAGCCATTTCCGACCATATGCATCACTGCCTGAGCTCTGCCTTCTGTCAGATAGGAAGCAGCATCAGATTCTCATAAGAGCACTAAGCTGTAAGCTGCACATGTGAGGGGTCATCTGTGTTGCATAAAGCTGATGAGACTCTAATGCCTGATGATCTGAGGTGAGGTGGAACTGAGTCAATGATGCTGGTGCTGGGGATTGGCTGGGAATACAGATTGTCACTAGTAGAGAGGTTTGACTGCCTGGAACCATAATAAATCATTGCTTTCAGACTCATATCAAACCCCCACCCCTGGTCCTTGGAAAAATTGTGTTCCATGAAACCAGTCCCTGGTGACAAAAAGCCTGGGGACTGCTGGTTTAATGGGTACAAAGTTTCATTTTTGTAAGATGAAAGGAGTTGTAGAGATGATGGTGGTATTGTTGTACCACAATGTGACTGTATTATACTTAATGCCACGGAACTATATGCCTAAAAAATGTTTACGATGGTGAATAAGGGAAAACCCACTGTTTTTCCTCTCTATATTCACTCTCATAGGGCACAAGTACACTTTTGTTACATTGATGTATGATGGTGAAGTCAGAGCCTTCAGAGCACCCAGTGTCACTGGAGCCATGCACATTGTACCCACTAAGCCACCTCCCATCATCCACACACATACCCTCTTCCGAGTCACCATAATCCGTATTTCCACATAACCTGCTTCCACGTGTTCACATTATTTAGCTCCCACTTCTAAGTGAGAACGTGCAGTATTTGTCTGTATCCGAATTGTTTCACTTAAGACAATGGCCTCCAGTTCCATTCATGGTGCTTCAAAAGACATGATTTTATTCTTTTTTGTGGCCCTCAAGGTTTTTCTCTTATTGTTTTCCTGAGGCTAGGAGCTTCTTCCAGCTTTCAGCCAGCCCTGGCTGGGCAGCTACCTGGAACCTGCTCCTTACTTACTTTTTGTGTTTTCCATCACTTCTCAGGTGAATCCTAGCATTCTCTCCTAGATGATGTGGGGTTAGAAATCCCCACATGTATGTCTCATGTACGTCTCATTCAAGTAAGCCACTAATGGGTTAAATTGGCTTTTGCCTTCACAGAAAAAGCAATAGATTTGGGCAGCCCAGAGGCAAACACAAAGACTGATTTCTGGTCATCCGGAAACAGACACTTTGAAGTTTTTGCAACCATTGGTCCCAGGAAGATAGAAGCTGACAAGCTTCTTGCCTGGAGGCACGGTCCAGAGGTTGACAAAATGTTTTACATTTTGTCAAAAGCCTAAAGATCTCAGCACTGTGGAGAAACAAAGTCATAAACCCATTTAAGGTTAACTTGGTGAGTGCATGAGGAAACAGTTCTCCTGTAGCTTTGTCTCTCTTATTTTTATGTAGATTTCTTAAGACCTAAGGTAAAAGTGCTGTTTTCCAGGACAGGATATCTGCCACTTAAGTTTAGAGTTAAATAATAAATATTGTAAATCATAGATTAAGTGTGCACATGACTGCAAAAGTATATAAAGTAGTCAGAAATAAAGTTAATTTGCTACATGCCACCTGGAGAGTGTGTAGTCTGTTTCTTGCATTTCCCCTAATAATTATAGGTACGAGTTCTGCACCTAGGGCAAAGCTACTGTCCCTCGTGTCTCTGTTCACGCAACAGATGACCTGTTTGAAATGTATGTGTTTACCATTATGGTTCTTCTTCATGGTGCAGGCACATGCTACTTGCATCTAGTTGGCCATCTTGATCCCTTCCCTGTACATACTTTCAATACCTCCCTTCTGACAGCAGATGCATAGAGATGCAGGTTCTCCCCAACAGTACGCCCTCTAACACCAACCAATTCTCTGATACCCACCATTCAACCATGACCCTGACTGGAGTTAGCACAGACCCCACAGGTTAAGGGCACACAGTTACACACTTCTGACCAGGTGGGTTCACACTATCCTCTCTCAGGTTCAATTATATGCTAGAACAGCTCACAGAACCCACAGAAACAGTTATTTACATTTACTGGTACATTTTATAGAAAAGGATATGATAGATGGTACAGATAAATGGTCAGATGAAGCAATACACAGTGTAAAGTATGGAATTCTTCCAAGAACAAAAGCTTCTTTCCCTGTGGATTTGGGGTTCACCAAACTGGTAGTTCCCTGTAGTTCAGGTGTTTTTATAGAGGCTCCATCACATATTTAAAATAATATGATCTGTTACTAACTAAATCTCCAGTCTCTCTCCCCTTCCCAGAGGACAAGAATGTGTGGCTAAAAGCTCTAAGCTTCTAATCATACCTTGGCCCTTCTGGTGGCCAGCCCATGAAGACTCACCTCATTAGAACAAAAGACATCCCTGTTACCCAGGAATCTCCAAAGAATTAGTCACTCTGTCAGAAATTTGGGTGGAAGACTAAATATTACAACAAAAGATCCCCTATTGCTCAGGAAATTACAATGGTTTTAGGAGGTCTATGCCAGGAACTGGGGATAAAGACCAAAAATATATATTTCTTATCATAAATCACAATATCACAGATGGTATATTTTAAATGTGTTTT
The DNA here is from genome assembly GCA_963574655.1 of Perodicticus potto. Classification (NCBI taxonomy): domain Eukaryota; kingdom Metazoa; phylum Chordata; class Mammalia; order Primates; family Lorisidae; genus Perodicticus; species Perodicticus potto. The sequence goes on from CAUYRH010003574.1 coordinate 11,401, forward strand.
GCCACTATTTTTAAGAACTTTTTAAAAAAATAGATTTGCCGAATTCCGTTCCATTCTCCCACCGCCCCGTCGTGGTCTCCGCAGTTTGGGGGGCAGGAAGAAGAACAGCTTCTAGAAGGTGCTGGGCGGGCCTCGGGCCCCAGGCATCTGGCGTGCGCCCGGCCTGCTGCCAAGATGCTAAAGAAGAAGGTCACAGGGAAGGAAGGGCCCGAGCAGAGATTGGCTTGGTTGTCAGCTAAACCCGCACCTGCAGAAGTGTAAATGAAGCCAAGAAAAGCAGCAGTATAGGATAAATCCTCAGACAAAAAAGGGCGACCCAAAGGGAAGAGGAGAGCAAAGAGAAAGCAGGCCGGAGTGGCTAACCAAGAAACTAAAGATTTACCTGCAGAAAACGGAGAAACTAAAACTGAGGAGAGTCCAGCCCCTGGTGAAGCAGGAGAGAAAGAAGCCAAGTCTGATTAGTATCATATAGCATGTCTTATCAGTGGCCCCTGTCTCCCTTCTTGTATAATCCAGGGAAATATTTTTATCAACTATTTTGTAAATGCAAGTCTTTCAGAATCCTTAGAAGCATTTTTAAGAAGGAGAGAATCCCACCTCATCCCATTTTTTAAGTGTAAATGCTTTTTTTTTAAGAGAAGAAATCATTTGCTGGTTGTTTATTTTTTGGTACAACTAGAAATAGGATAGCACGTTGAGTGATGGGGGGTTTGACTGTCTTGGGAGTCAGCTTAACATTCCATAGGTGGGGGGTTAGTTTTTATATCCTGTAATACAAAGCATACTAAATGGTCATATGGAGTCCCAGTCCTGCATTTAATGTCTTAAACATTTTAAATTACTTCTATTCCCATGTTGTTTTTTAGTATAATTGTTTCCTAATGAAATTCACTCCAGTGATCATGGCTCTCCCAGTCCGAATTGTAACATCTTTGGTTGTGGTACTCCTGTCTTCCTAATAACTTTGTTAATGTGCTGTGAAAGACTGAAAATCTGAGTATGTAGTACATATTGTAATAAATTGGTGGACTTACATAACAAACAGTTTATCAACATTTGAAGATACTAATACTTGATATCCTCTTAAGGACAATTGGCCTCCGAATTTTATTCTGGGAAGTCCTTGGAATAACTGTTTAAAAAAGAATTATAATAAATGGCCTTTTAGATTTGGGGTACATATGTTAAGAATGTGTACAAATTGAAATGTCTGTACTGATGCTCAACACGACCAATAGAATCTCAATTACAAAAGAAAAAAAAATAGATTTGCCATGGGCACTTCTCTCCTTTTTTACCACTCTTAAATTATCTTCAATAAAGGCCACGGTGGTCACAATAGCTTTCTTTTGAAAGTTGGTATTTTAGGGAAAGTTTGAAGGGAAAAGCTGAATTCTGTGTGTGTCTTTATGTAAGGCAAAAACAGAAGCTGGAGTTGACAAGAAAGCAGAGTCTAAGACTGTAAATCCCTGGGAATTTACAAAAATTTCTGGGAAAACTCCAGACTTCCAAAGCTATGAAAATTTGTAGTATAAAAGCTGAGAATTGGCAGCACCTGTGGCTCAGGGAGTAGGGCACCAACCCCATATGCCGAGGGTGGCAGGTTCAAGCCTGGCCCCAGCCAAACTGCAACAACAACAAAATAAATAAATAAATAAATAAATAAATAAATAAATAAATAAATAAATAAATAAAAGCTGAGAATTGTAAGGACTAAAGCTGAATCCCACTCTGGTTATATGGGGAATGAATATAAAATTGTGCTAAAGGGCGGCGCCTGTGGCTCATCGAGTAGGGCACCGGCCCCATATACCAAAGGTGGCGGGTTCCAACCCGGCCTCGGCCGAACTGCAAAACAGAAAAATAACTGGGCATTGTGGTGGGCGCCTGTAGTCCCAGCTACTCAGGAGGCTGAGGCAAGAGAATCGCCTAAGCCCAGGTGTTGGAGGTTGCTGTGAGCTGTGTGACACCACGGCACTCTACCCAGGGTGATAAAGTGAGACTCTGTCTCTACAAAAAAAATAAATAAATAAAATTGTACTAAAGTATGTATTATCTGCTGAACAGTTGGAGTTGAAAAACAGCAAAGCTCAAAGGGATGCACATGGCCCAGGACTGATGTTGGGATCTGCTAAGCTGGAGGGTGACAAGAGGCACTAAGGGCTCCCCTACATCTTGGTGTCCCTTCCCCCAGAACTGGCTGAGCTGTGGAGATCCCACTACAGGCCTGATCCCAGTATGGGGGCTGGAGCTGAGGCTTGTGCTAAGCACATGGAAAGAAAGTAAATGCAAGGGGGACTCTGGATCCAACCAGAGCTAAGTCTTCCTGTGATTATAGGACCTCCTCCTACCTGGAGCAAAGTGACAAGTATCACAGCAGACTCTGAAGGCTCTAATTTTCTAAGCAGAAGCAAGCAATTCAAAGAAAGGGACAGACATCCGAGGAAAACTGTGGAATTCAAAGGACAGCAAGTCCTCCTTTGTCCCAGGAAACCTGTGTCCCCAGCCAGGCCGCACCAGCCAGAGTCCAGGATGCCAAGGCTCATAGGCTGCTCACCATTACCCTGGGTGCAGTCTTAGTGGCTGTATTTTCTCTCCTCCTAGATCTCTGAAGACTTTTAGTCCCTGTAGAGAAAAAAGATTATTATTCATAGTAGTACATTCTCTGAAAAACATGTTTTTCTTTCCAAATATATTTCTTCCTTCTAACAGGAGACGGGTGTTTTGTCTCTGCCACATTTGGGATTGAAGTTCGTAGGCTATCTGTAGCTTGGGCTAGAGAAAGAAGGGCTTAGCTTTAGTGCCTATTAGGTGTCTATCATAGCTTCTAAACTCTGTCCTCCCAAGCCGTGGAGGGAGAGTGATGGTGACATTCCATAGCTACCACCATCCTGGCTTCCTCCATTTGGACCTGCTTATTGAATTATTAAGATCTTTATTTTTATTAATCCCATCATTAGAAAAGAAAAAAAAAACCCCACTCCCATAAAAATCTTCAGAAGCCTTCAAAAGTAACAAAATATTATACAATGAAGACCCAATCTGAGGATCTGGCTCCAGCAGTCCCAACCACTCAATATCATTGCCTAGTACAGCTACAGGGTTGGTGGGTTACCAAGTCTATCAGGGCCACAGATTCCCCACTTAACTTCCAGGGATGGTGAGAGACAAAAGGCCTCATTACAAATGTAAGACGTGGAAGTATGGGATAACTTGGCCATGAATTCAGAAGGATTTATAGCTCAAACATAGATAATATCTGGGTCTATATTTAGTGTAATATAAAGTAACATATTACAACTGATAGCCTAAGGCCTTTTCCTAGACCACGGACATGTTTTGTTTTAAAACAAAAATTGAGACCCTGAAAGTTTGCTTGTCCTTTAAGATAAAAATGTAATGTTGTGATACTCCTTCCAGTAGTGCCACTGTATTTTGTCTCCAAATAAAAGAAGCTTATTGTAGTATGTTTGCAGAAAAATTCTAAACAAAAATTATACAG
>CAUYRH010003575.1:0-23747 GCA_963574655.1 Perodicticus potto
AAATCTGTAGCCTTTATATATACCAACAATAGCCAAACCAAAAAAACAGTCAAGGACTCTGTACCTTTCAAAGTAGTGTCAAAGAAGATGAAATATTTGGGAGTTTACCTAACAAAGGACGTGAAAGATCTCTATAAAGAGAACTATGAAACTTTAAGAAAAGAAATACCTGAAGATGTTAACAAATGGAAAAATATACAATGCTCATGGCTGGGAAGAATCAACATTATTAAAATGTCCATACTACCCAAATCAATATACAATTTTAATGCAATTCCTATTAAAACTCCATTGTCATATTTTAAAGATCTCAAATAAATAATACTTCATTTTATATGGAATGAGAAAAAACCTTGGACAGCCAAGCCATTGCTCACAAATAAAACAAAGCAGGAGGAATGACGCTACCAGACCTGAGACTGTACTATAAATTGATAGTGATCAAAACAGCATGGTACTGGCACAAAAACAGAGAGGTAGATGTATGGAACAGAATAGAGAACCAAGAGATGAACCCAGCTACTTACCATTATTTGATCTTTGACAAGCCAATTAAAAACATTCAGTGGGGAAAAGATTCTCTATTTAACAAATGGTGCTGGGTGAACTGGCTGGTGACCTGTAGAAGACTGAAACTGGACCCACACCTTTCACCATTAACTGAGATAGACTCTCACTGGATTAAATATTTAAACTTAAGACATGAAACTATTAAAATACTGGAAGAAAGTGCTGGGGAAACTCTTGAAGGATTGGCTTGGGTAAGTATTTTATGAGGAGGGCTCCCCAGACAATTCAAGCAGTATCAAAAATATACTATTGAGACCTGATCAAACGAAAAAGTTTCTGCACAGCCAAGAACATAGTAAGTATAACAAGCAGACAGCCCTCAGAATGGGAGAGAATATTTGGAGGTTATGCCTCCGCCAAAGGTTTAATAACCAGAATCCACAGAGAACTCAAACGTGTTAGCAAGAAAAGAACAAGTGATCCCATCTCAGGTGGGAAAAGGACTTGAAGAGAAACTTCTCTAAAGAAGACAGGCACATGGCCTACAGACACATGATAAAATGCTCACCATCCTTAATCATCAGAGAAATGCAAATCAAAACTACTTTGAGATATCACCTAACTCCTGTAAGATTAGCCCACATCACAAAAACCCCAAACCAGAGATTTTGGCATGAATGTGGAGAAAAGGAAAAACTTCTACACTTCTGGTGGGAATGCACACTAATACCTTCCTTTTGGAAGGATGTTTGGAGAATACTTAGAGATCTAAAAATAGAACTGCCATTTGATCCTATAATTCCTTTACTAGGTATATACCTAGAAGACCAAAAGTCACATTATAACAAAGACATCTGTACCAGAATGTTCATTGCAGCCCAATTCATAATTGCTAAGTCATGTTAGAAGCCCAAGTGCCCATCGACCCACAAATGGATTAATAAATAGGGGTACATGTACACCATGGAATATTATGCAGCCTTAAAGAGAGATGGAGACTTTACCTCTTTTACGTTTACATGGATGGAGCTGGAGCATGTTCTTCTTACCAAAGTATCTCAAGAATGAAAGAAAAAGTATCTAATGTACTCAGCCCTCCTATGAAGCTAATTTATAGCTTTCATATGAAGGCTATAATCCAACTATCGCACAAGAATATGGGGAAATGGGCAAGGGTGGGGAGGGGAGGGAGAAGGTTGGGGTGCAGGGAGGGTAATTGTTGGGGCCATACCTGTGGTGCATCTTAGAATGGTACAGGGGAAACTTACTAAATGCAGAATAGAAATGTCTTCATACAATAACTAAGAAAATGCCATGAAGGCTATGTTAAACTCTTGGATGAAAATAATTCAGATTGTATATGAAACCAGCACATTGTACCCCTTGATTGCACTAATGTACACAGCTATGATTTAATAATTTAAAAAAAAGTTTTATTTTTGAAAAAAAAATAAAAGAAAATGAAATTAGTGCTAAAAAAAAAGAAAGTGAAAGTACACTCTTAGGAAAGACAGCAGTAGGTTCAACAGAGGAGCTTCTATACAGGAAATAGGCAAACTTCAGAATGAGAGAAGATATTTGCATGTTATGACTCTGACAAGGGCTAATAATCAGAATCTACAAAGAACTCAAGCAAATCAATAAAAATAATAAAGAGCAAATGACCCAATTAATCACTGGGCAAGAGACATGAAGAGACCCTTCTCCCAAGGGAGAACCTTATCCCATCTCAAGATGATAGGCGAATGGCCAACAAACACATGAAAACTTGCTCAGTGTCCATTGATATATGGGATTGTTGGCTTTTTTTCATGTAGATTAATTTGAGTTCTCTGTAGATCTTATTTATCAAGTTTTTGTCTGATTCAAAATATGCGAATATCCTTTCCCATTGTATAGGTTGTCTAATTGCTTTGATTGTTGTCCCCTTAGCTGTACAGAAGCTTTTCAGTTTCATTAAATCCCATTTGTTTATTTTTGGTCTTGTTGTAATTGCCACAGCAGTCTTATGCATAAAGTCTTTCTTCAGGCTGATACCTTCAAGTCTTTTTCCTATGCTTTCTTTGAGGATTTTTATTGTTCCATGCCTTAAATTTAAGTCTTTTATTCATCTTGAATCATTTTTTGTGATTGGAGAAAGGTTCAAGTCCAGTTTCAGTCTTTTACATGTGGCTATCCAGTTCTCCCAGCACCATTTATTGAATAGGGATTCTTTCCTTTCCTGTGTATATTCTTGTTTGGTTTATCAAGGATTATATGACTGTAAGATGTTAGTTTCATTTCCTGGTTTTCCATCTGATTCCAAATGTCTGTGTCTCTATTTTTGTACCAATATCATGTTATCTTGACCTCTATGGCCTTGTAGTACAACCTAAAGTCTGGTAGGCTAATGCCCCAGCTGTGTTTTGATTACTAAGAAATGCCTTAGCTATTTGGTTTTTTTTCTGGTTCCATAGAAAATGAAGAATTATTTTTTCCAAGCCTTGAAAGTATGATGTTGGTATTTTAATAGGGATGGCATTGAATTTGTAGATTGTTTTGGGAAGTATAGACATTTTAATAATGTTGATTCTTCCCAGCCATGAGAAGACAGACAAATGGCTAACAAACATATGACAAAATGCTCATCATCCCTAATTATCAGAGAAATGCAAATCAAAACCACCTTAAGATATCACCTAACGCCAGTGAGACTAGCCCACATCACAAAATCTCAAAACTTCAGATGCTGGCATGGATTTAGAGAGAAGGGAACACTTTTACACTACTGTTGGGACTGAAAACTAATATAACCTTTTTGGAAGGAAGTATGGAGAACCCTCAAAGAAGTCAAGCTAGACCTCCCATTTGATCCTACAATCCCATTACTGGCCCTCTACCCAGGAGAAAAAAAATCCTTTTATCATAAGGACACTTGCAATAGACTGTTTATTGCAGCTCAATTTACAATTACCAAAATGTGGAAATAGCCTAAATGCCCACCAACCCTGGAATGGATTAATAAGCTGTAGTATTTGTATACCATGGAATACTATTCAGCCATTAAAAAAGATGGAAACTTTACATCTTTTGTATAAACATGGATGGAAGTGGAACACATTATTCTTAGTAAAGCATCACAAGAATGGAGAAGCAAGAATCCAGTGTACTCAATTCTGATATGAGGACAACTAATGACCGAGGACAGTTAATGACCAAGTACCTCGTGGGGGTGGGGGAAGGGGAGGACAGAAAGAGGAAGGGAGGGCGGGGGGTAGGGGGTGACAGTGTGTGACACACCTTTTGGGGGCAGGGCACAACTATAAGAGGGACTTTACCTAACAAATGCAATCATTGTAACCTGGTTCTTTGTACCCTCAATGAATCCCCAACAATAAATTTTTAAAAAGTTCATTGTCCCTAAGCATCAGAGAAATTCAAATCAAAACCACATGGAGATATTACCTAACCCACTCCTTAACCCTAGTGAGAATTGCCCACATCATAATGTCTCAAAGCAACAGATGGTGGGGTGAGTGTAGAGAGAAGGGAAAACTTATACACTCTTAATGGGTTTTAAAACTAGTACTTTTTGGAAGGAAGATGGAATCCTGAAAGAGCTAAAAGTAGCCTTTCCATTTGATCCTGAAATCCCATTACTAGGTATTTATCTAAAAGAAAAAAAAATCACTTTATTACAAGGACACTTGCACTTGCATGTTTAGAGCCATTCAATTCACAATCACAAAAATGTGGAAACAACCCAAGTGCTCATTAACCCATGGGTGGATTAATAAACTGTGGTGTATATATACCATGGAATACTATTCAGCCATAAAAAGATGGAGACTTTATATCTTTTGTATTCCCCTGGATGAAGTTGAAGAACATTTTACCTACTTGGGAAATTTTTTTCCTGATTTTGATATGCTTTTTAACATTGTATTTCTGTTACTTAATTTCAGAGAAATTAAAGTATTTCAAGAGTGGAAAGTCACCCTATGTCCTCAATACTAACTTGAAACTAGTAGATGAACTACAGGCCCACACATAGCAAAACACAATTAAATTCAAGTAAGGTGAATGGGGGAAGGGGGAGGAGCTCAGTAAGCTCCCACATAATGGGTACAATGTAGGGCTGTATGGCAAACCTCCTGGGTGAAGGACTCAGTTACAACTTGAATGTTACCTAACAAATGCAAATAATGTAACCTGATTGATCCAGTGTGCCCTTGTATTAATCTGAGAGGGAAGGGAGAGCAGCTACACAGAAAAGAAGTGGTTTTAAATCTTTTGTAGCTTTACTAATTGAGGGGAGGAATGTTCAAACCAAGAGGTTGGCTTTTACTAAGAATTTGGGTACTAATTCATAGAACTGGGTGCCCTCCCATTTTCATACTTTATGTGATTGTCTTGAAACTGTCATGGTGATTTCAAGGGCAGAGAAATTTTTTAAAACCACAATGTAAATGAAATTGTAATTAGACAGATTTCATGTGGGATGATGGAAATAGCTGACAAGCTGGGTGAAGCTGGTTGCAGCCAGTTTTTGCCTGTGGTTATCAGCTATCAGGTGGTCAGCTTCTGCTTGGGGGTTGTTTACTTTAAAACCTGCACCTGATCTTTAAGCCCCTGCACCCAGTCTCACCTTTGACTCCTACGCTAATAGTTCTTTACCCAAGAATGAGAAAATAGTAGTTGTATATCATAGTAGTTGTATATCAAAGAATAGGGGAGTTACAGATGGACAATATGGGGGAACAAAGAGTTCCTCACTCCAAACCATCTCCTGGCACCAAGAGTACTATCATTCTGAATCTTTATTATTGTTGTTGTTGTTATTATAATTATTTTGAGAAAGAGTCTTGTTCTGTCCCCCAGGCTAGAGTGCCATATTCTCAGCCTAGCTCACAGCAACCTCAAACTATTGGGTTCCAGCAATCCTCCTGCCTCAGCCTCCCCAGTTAGCTGGAACTACAGGTATGTTCCACACCACCTGGCTAATTCTTCTATTTTTATTAGAGGTGGGGTCTTGCTTTGCTTAGACTGGTCTCAAACTCTTGAGCTCAAGTGATCTTCCTACCTCAGTCTCCCAGAGTGCTAAGATCACAGGTGTGATCCACCATGCCTGGCTCTAAAGTTTAATTCTAAAGGCAGTGATTCCCCAGCTTTCTTTAATCTCTTCTTTTCAGCAAGACTCTCACAAGTTCTTTTTGGATCTTGTCTTAATCGGTGGATAATGGATTTGAGTCTGACTGGGTAACTGTGAGACACTGAGCAAGTTGTTCAAAAGCTTAGATGGGCAATAATCACATGAGTTCACTGGATTATTACCAAGATGATTTAGGATCCCATCTGGGAACAGCTCACGTGGGCAGGGCTGGAGAAACACTGACTTCTGTTCTTTTCTTGCAGCTAATGTGGAAGTAGGATGGCCTGGTAGTTAAATGTTCAAGCTCTGAAGTCACACGGCTGGGTTCAAATCCTAAATTCTGCTTCTTGCCAGCTTTGTATAAACTGGGGCGAATTACTTTAATTCACTAAGCCTCTCTTGCCATGTCTACAGAAAAAAGACAAAATGCAACCTGATAAATGATAAGTATTAAATGAAATATTGAGCATACAGCACTTGGCATATTGAAAGCATTTGAGAAGTGGTAGTTTTGTCAACTTTGTTATTAGATACAAGTGTCTCTCTTCATATCCAATCTTGTGTCTTTTAACACGATCTCATAATCCCCTGTATAAAGCCCTTGGGGCCACATGTGTTAGAATTCAGAATGTTATGGAAACCAGAAAGGTAATGGGGTGTACAAACTATACTCACAGTGGGATCTGCAGTAGCACTTGATGAAGTACAATATATGAAGGTTCATGCTAAGTGGGATATGGGAAAATAAAGGGTATAAATAGCCATATGTCAGTTTGGGTCAAGTTTTGTTGCCAGATGAATTTCTGCCAAACTTAGTTTAAAAGGTTGAAGTTTCCAGAGCTTTTCTAAATTCAGAGACCTGTGCGATCATTAAAAATCCTCCTGTTCTGCATTTTTAGGGTGTCCCTGTTACCTGCTCCTTCTTTAAGTTGTACTTTTCATACATATCTTGTTTTTATTTTATCTTTTGAGGCTTCCTTTGACTTCCTGTGTTTTACTTTTCCCTCTCTTCTGTTCCTGTACTTTGCACCCTCCTGGATTTCCCCTTCTCTTTCTGGAGCTCACACATTACTGTCATGAAGACTGTTTTCACTTTCTCAGGTTTTCCCCTGTAACATCCTTTCTAGGATATAATACCCACTGCACTCCTTCTATGAGAACCCCAGATGGTCTTGCTTCTGCAGTGAGGGCTAACTGCCTCCGTTCTTGTGTGAGCTTCACCTCCTACCTGATTGTTTCTTTTTTTCAGCCCTTTTGTTCATTGCTAATGGCTCTTACCTCCTCCCCTACCTACCACAACATCATCTTTCTCTTACACTCAATCTTAGCCAAAAGGCCGAGAAGCGATATCTTTCTCCTTTTAATTCCTTTGTTTCTTCCAGATATCCCTCTTTGTCCACGCTTTCTTTTACAATGCCAATAATATTATTATGATAATTAATTGAGCTCTTCCTGTTTACAAAACACTTTAATACGGATCATTTATATTTCATCCTTTCAATGCTCCACAAGGAAGGGTAGGGACTCTCATCATCCTCATGTTTCCAATAAGAAAATTTGGCCTGAGAGATAAAGTGACTTGTGGAAGATTACACGGCTAGTCAGTAGCAGAAATGGAATTCAAATCCTTTTGCATTAATTCTTTGCCTTTAATCCTTGTTGCATTAAACTAATTCCAAAGCTCATGATTTCAATCACTAATGCCCATCCCAGCAGATATTGCCATTACAGTTATTACATTTATCTTTTCTTTCTAGGTTTTTATCAACTCCTCTGTTTTTCTGACTCAACTTTGCCTGCCTTCTTTTCAGTACGCTGTTATCTTGGGTGGTCTGTCCAGATTGATCCCTATCTATGGTTGGATTCTGGGCCCTTATCTTTCCCTGATGGCCCACTGAGATTATCTCATAATCATCACAAATGAACAGTAGACTATAGGAACAGTCCCAATTTCAAATATTCTTATTCTCACAAACCACTGGAAATAGAGGCTGGGCAGTGGAAATCGCATCTGCTTCCTATGTCACTGCATACTGACCTCAAGACACACCAGGTGAAGTCATGTCTTGGCAAAATGGCTTCACACCATAGGCTTTCAGAGGGTTATGAATAATCAAACCCATGTTTATTATATTAGGTAAGTTTGCTATGATGCAGGAAACTGAATTATCCACATTTCTAATTTAACACAATATGTCTCTTCTACATCATAGTTGGAGGTGGTTCAGGAGGCTTTCTTGGCTTTTCTTCTTTTTTTTTTTTATTAGATCATAACTGTTTACATTACTGCATTTGTGGAGTACAATTGGAATGTTTAAATCAAACTGGTTAACATAGCCTTATTTAATCGTAGTGTTTAGACACTTCTGCTCTACTCTTAATATATTTGACAGGTTCCCTTGCAATATGCACAATAGGTGAGGTCCCACCAATTACCCTCCCTACACCTGTTCACCCCACTCCCCTCTCCTCCCCTCGCCCTCCTCTTCTCTCTTTCTTTCTGGGCTATTATTGTGTTTTATCATTCATATGAAAGTGCGGGTGATTATATATTGGTTTCGTAATAGTACCAGCATCTTAAAGTTCTTCCCTTCCAGCCACGTGAATGGGAATGAGGGTGGAACATAAGCACAGACTCCTGGCCACGCACAGCAGTCATTCCCATTTCCTTTCGTCAGTTCAGATCTATTTATTGAGATGACTTGCCCAGGTCTTCCAAGCTGGTAACTAGTAGATTCAGGACTAATCTCACTGCTATAACTCTTTTTTCTACTGTAGTTTTTAGGAACTAGAGATATTTTACATATGTTAATGCTTCCCTACTTGATTCATTTATTCACAGCAAGTTATTGGAACTTTTTTCTTTTTACCCCGATAAGTCCAGCATGAGTTCCAGGGAAGGTTCACTGGGTTAGGCTTGGGGCACATATCCATCCAACCTCAAGCCAACCACCAGCCAACCACCATGGCCAAGCAATGCTGTGTTCATTCTGATTGTTCAGGTCTGTATTGTGTGTCTGACTCCAACATGGAGGAGGTGAAGGGTGTGGTGCCTTCACCCCTACCAAACAGTGGAGAACTATCTCCCCAAACAAAGCCAGAGTGCTGTTACTAAGAGAAAAACCTGTAGATTTTCAGGTAGACAAAGTAAGTTAAAAGCATCAGGTTGAACAACTGAATAAAGAAGGGAATGCAAAGGAAAATTAGCGACTAAGGTAAACTAATCAATGGGAAAAATCAGTGAACACATGAAACATTTTTTGGTGATAGATGATGAAATTCCCCCAAATGTAGGAAAAGTGAATTGAGGGAAAGTTGATGGTACACTGAGGATAACTTTTGCCTATTCCATGCTTTTGTGGAAGGCTTGCCTTGTTTAAGGTAAATCTTCAAGGACTCATGAACTTCCAGCTGTTGGCCTGCTTTCCTCCATCTTAGTCTATTCTGTGTTGCTGCAACAGAATATCTGAGACAGGGTAAATTATAAAGAAGAAAAGGGTTATTTGGCTCACCATTCTGGCAGATAAAAGGTCCAGGATTGGACATTTGCAACTAATGAGGCTCTTAGGCTGCTTTAACTCATAGCAAATTCATGAGGGGAGTGGGCAGGGGCAAAGAGAACACATGGTGGAAAAGAATGCACGAGTAACTAAAGGAGCCAAACTCTTGTCAACACATCTTCTATGAACTAATCATTCCTGGGAGAGCAAAAACCCAACAACTCTAATAGACGGTGTTAATCTATTTATGAGGGCTCCACTCCCATGACCCAAACACCTCCAACTAGGGCCCACCTCCCAACACAGCCACATTGGGGATGAAATTTCAAAATGAGATTTGACGGGGATGAACCATGTCCAACCATTGCACTCCCACAAAAGAAACTCCATGAAGAGATGGTGGTTTCTTCCTCCCTGCCTCAAAAAGTCTACCTATCTCCTTAAATTTCCACGAACCTCACCCTCTTTCTTAAAAAATGCAAGGTTGAAAACCACCCAGGAGGCCCCTCAGTGTTCACTTCCATGGACAAAGTGACTTCTGCAGCACCAGGCCTGGAGTTCGTTTATCTCTCCCTGAGTCAACGAGATTTTGTGTATAGGCCTTTCTGCTATATTCCTCCAGAGAGAGGTAAACTGCCTAAGTAATTGCTAAAGAAGGCATAAACCAGGGAAATTTGATTTGAGCATGCAATTTGAATCGGGAAATGCTCATATAAATAACTGAAGCAGCTGAATGCGGCAGGTTTGTGCTGTATAGATTTTTTTTTAATCTCAGGGTCTTCAGAATAGAAGTTCTGCAGCAGCAACTTAAACCATCCCAGGTCTTTGCACTCTGATCTTGTACCAATTTGGTACCATTAATTGCCAGGCTGGAGTCTGGTAAGTTAAAGTTGCCTTATTAACCTCTGTCTTTAGAAGGAAACAAAAAAATGTTTGACCCTCCAAACAGATATTATAGAGCAGTGGATGCGGTCTTTAAAAGAACAACCAGGACAGAGGTTGGGGTCATTTAGTTTAACTTCATCAAAGAGAGAATTAGGAACCAGAGAGGGTAAGTCTCTTCTTGTGGGGTACTGAGACTCTGGAGGTGTCACAGTTAGCTTTTCCTGCAGCAACAAATGACCCAAATCCCAACAGTGTAAGTTTCTAGCTTATATCACAGCTGAAAGCTAGTCATGGCTCTCCTGGGCTGAGTTCACTTTACTTGTCTTGTCAAGGAACAGCCACTCTTAGAGGCATGTTATACTCATGACAGCTGATGGGACTCTGGAAGGCAGAACCAAACCATAGGAATGCATTTATCATTCCTGCTTGGATATGGCAGTTGTCACATCTGCTCCATTCCACTGGTCAAAACAGGTGCCATGGCTGCCTGGTGACAACAGAACAGAGAGTGTGCTCCCTCTACTGGGAAGCATGACAAGAGTGGGAAAAGTACAAATCTTTTTTTTTTTTTTTTATTGAATCATATCTGTGTACAATAATTCAGTCATGGGGTACAGTGTACGGGCTTCAGATACAATCAGAGATATTTCTTTGTGAGCAAATAATGCAATTCTCCACCAGAAGGTGCAGAATCATTTGCAGTGATTTGAAGTTTCTTAAATCCACTTATTCTTTCAATGATGTCTCCTATGTTGATTAATGACCCAAATTTATCCAGTGATACAACCTTAATATCTGTATTACTCCAGATTCCTCCCTCATCTCTTATTTGTCACATCCACTGATCAACCAAATATTCAACAAAACTTCCCAAATATGCCTCAAAAATCCAGCCTTTGTTCCCACATTGAATTTCTCAGTTTTCCTGCCCATGGGCTCTTTTCCCTTCAACCCATACCCCACACTGTGACCAGAGCAACCTCTTGTCATATCTGGTTTTTCCACGGGCATAAGAATAAAATGTCATTCGTCTTCATGTCACCTTGTACATTCAGTTCCTGCTTTTCTCCTGCTGTACCCAGAGAATATTGCACCCAGATTCAATTGAGTTATCTAAGACCAGCCACTTTTCACATTAACTGGGTTAATGTGGAACCCAGGACTCAGGACATGTTCTCATTGTCACTGGGAATTGCTAAGTAGGTAAGAGCTAAGTAAGAACTGATCACAGGCCCAACAGGGGAGGGAAGAGGGAGCTTATAACAGACTGTTTGCAGAGGGAGGAGGTGAGACCCTAATCTTCTGTGAGGGCTCCTCTCCTTCCAACATCCTGGGTCCAGAAAATATCACTCATTACACTCTACTGAGTGTTCCCAGGACTCTATGATTTAACTAGGAATCACTCACTTGCAAAAATTGAATAGTTGACTCTTGTTTGGTTTTCATTGTGATTTGGGATTATCCTGGCAGTCTTTCCTCCATCACCCTATTAATGAGGCAATAACTATGCTGGAATTAGCTGGAAGTTTCACTATCTCTTGCAGTAATTTTGTTCCTCTGTGGCAAGTTCAGTCATTCTTTGTAGCTTTAATGCATTTATCCCCCAGTCTATCAATACTCTACCTCTCCCACGCTGATCCTGCTTTTCTACTCTTTTTAATCTAGAGAACTCCTACTTGGTGCTTTGAGCCTAGCCCACAGCACATCTTCATCAAAAGCTCTCCTTTCCATGGAGAATTAGTCACATTATTTCCCGAGCTCTTATACTACCTGGCCCATTATTACCTTCAATGTTACTCAATTAATATTTGTTGGCATTTCACCACGTGTCAAGCACCATGCAAGGCACCAGAAATCCTGCTGTCATGATGCCCTGTGATGGAACTTGGCACCCTACACATGATGTGGTGAGTATTGTGAAAGAAAAAGGAATAAGATGATGGGAAAAAAAATAAGATGATGGGCTAGAGAGTAACTGGGAGAGGTCACTTAGATAGTAAGGTCAAGACAACCTCTTTGAGGAAGTAATAGTTCAACTGAGGCCTGAAAGATGAGTAAGAACTAGGTCTGTGAATGGATGGGAAATACAAATGCAAAGAGAACAATGAGAGCAAAGGGTTGGAAGTGAGAAAGTGCTTGATGGACCTAAATCTTAGGCAACAATCAGGAATGTAGTCAGAAACAATGTTATAGGGATGGGTGGGGACACTGCATGTGGAAACTTGTAGGCCATTTTGGGGGTCTCTGATTTGCCAAAAAGGTCAGCTGGTGGTTGTGTCTATTACAAAGGCATAGACATAAAAAAGCCACTTTTTTTCTCCTAAGAGAAGCTTTGCAATAAGCCAGAGAAGAGAAGATGCCTTGAACTTGGGTATTGGCTGTGTGCCTGCAGAGGAGTGGACAGAGCCAAGATCTACTTGGACAAAAAAAACCAATAGGACTTGTTAATGTATCAGAGTAAATTCTAACAGAAAGAGAGCTCAGGGATGGCCTTGAATCGAGGATGGCTTTTGACATGAGTAAGTGGGCAGATGCAGAGGCCTTTTACTGAAATGTGGAAGGGAGTGCGGAATGTGGCTTGAATAAAATGAGAGTTCTCTGTAGACATAAGTTTGAGATGCCCACTACATGGTGTGATGGTTAATTTTATGTGTCACTTTGCCTGGGTTAACTGGTGCCTAGATAACTGTTAAAATGTTATTTCTGAGTGCATCTGAGGGTGTTTTGGGAAGAGGTTAGTATTTGAATCCATGGACTGACTAAGGACAACCTTGCTTACCAGACTGGGGTGGGTGTCATGCAATCCACTGAAGCCCTGAATGGAACCAAAAGGCAGAGGACAGGTGTATTTGCTTTCTCTACTTGAGCAGAGACATCTACTTTCTCCTGTCCTTACACATTAGTGCTCCATATTTTTGAGTCTTCAGACTCAGACTGGGGTGGACATCATTGGCTTTGTTAGTTTTTAGGCCTTTGGGCCTTTCCTTGATCACTAGCTTGTAGAAAGCAGATTGTGGGACTTCTTAGCCTTCATAATCAGGTGAGATGGTTCCTTATAATAAATATCTTCCTCTAAATATCCTATTTATTTTGCTTTTCTGAGGAACCCTGACTAATGCAGAGGCCCAAGCTGCCTGTCTTCCACCGACTGTGCCGTATCTCTGATGTTGAGCAGAGTTTGACATGTAGCAGACACTCAGAAAGTATTTGTTGAATGGGAGAATTGAAATGATATGCTTAAAAGCTACAGATGACTAATGGCTTCTGGAACAGCAGACAATCCAGAGTACCAAGTATTGGCTAATTAAACCATTGCAATCTGATGTTCAAAATATTGTTAGCTAGAGACCCTCCCGCTTCTGTCCCCATTAATTGAGCAGGCCCTGTCTTTTTTGCTCTTGTAGTCCATTGTTCTTCAAATGTAATTAGCCAGTGCATTTTGACAGTAAACGATACTCCAATACTTTGACAAATGGCTTGTTTCTGGGAAAGAAGTATTCGTGAATACAAAACCCATCCTTTTCCTTTTCTCTCCTATCTCTTCCCCTTCCTCCTACTTCAGGAAGCCCTTGGGCTACACTAACACCTTCAGATAGGCCATGTTTCTTAGAAAAGCATAGAAATATAGAAATAACAGTTATCATTTATTGAACACCTATTACATGGCAGGTAGGTATGTTATATGCCATCCAGCAATCCCCCAAATTTAAAAAATACCTTTATGTTCCAGCCAAGTAAACTGAATGAAATTCATGAAGACTGAAGAATGTGTTAAAAATCTCACAGTCGCTAAGATGCTTTGTTAAGATTCTAACACACCTCAGTTTGTCTAACACCAGAATCTGTGTCTTATCTGTGATTCTATGTCACCTTTAAACAATAAGTAGCTGGCCCTTGTTGAGGAGCCCTTGATGCCTCACTGGGTAATGGAACAAATAGTCTTGGTGCTCTCCCTTAACAAAGAACAAATGCCCTTCCAATTGTTTCAGATTTGTTTTGTTCTTCTCATCAACTCCATGGAATTAGGTGATAATCACCTGTGTCTTACAGGTAAAGAAACTGACAATGTCACATGCAGCTGGCAGATGTTAGCACCTAATCTAGGGCAGTGAGACCACCAAGTCTGCTCCCTCAGTATTTACATGATCTGTTCTTCAACAGTTACATAGCCCTGCCCAATGGACAATGATTCTTTTATCACATTTGTGAACCTCATTTGGTGTGGGGATGCTAAAACTGATTTGCTGAAATTTTTTTATATGGGAAAAATATGAAAGTTCTTCTAAACCAGTTCAGCTGACCAAAAGAGGGGTATTTGAATTTCTCAAAATTGTCTGTGGTGACCTCCTGCCCATTTAGATGGCCACTATAAAAAAGAATAGAATATAACAAATGTTGCCGAGAAGGTAGAGAAATTGGAACCCTTGTGCACTATTAATGGGAATGTAAAATGATGTAGCCCTTGTGGAAAACAGTATGGCATTTCCTCAAAAAATTAAAAATAGAATTACTATATGATCTATCAATCACACTTTTGGGTACATATACAGAAAAATTTCAAAGCTGGATCTCAAAGAAATGTTAGCACTCAGTGAGGTAATATTCATGATAGCCAAGACATGAATACAATGTAAACATCTACCGATGGATGAACGGATGAAGAAAATGTGAGACATACATAGTGGATCCATATAGTGGAATAGTATTCAGCCTTAAAAAGGAAGGGCATCCTATCACATGCTGCAACATGGATGAACTTCAAGGTCATTATGCTACGTGAAATAAGCCAGTCACAAAAGGAGAAATACTGCCGGACCCCACATGTGAGATATCCAAATCATAGACACAGAAAGTAGAAAGGTTGCCAAGGACTAGACAGGGAGGAGAGGGGAGGAGAAATTAGTGTCTAATGGGTATAGAGTTTCTGTTTTGCAAGATGAAAAGGTTCTAGAGATGTGTCACACAACAACGGGGATATACTGAATTACTGAACTTTACACTTAAAAATGTGAAGATAGTGAATTTAATGTTATGTGTTTTTTACCATAAAGAAAATTAAAACCTTGGGCAGTGCCTGTGGCTCAAGGAGTAGCGCGCCGGCCCCATATGCCAGAGGTGGTGAGTTCAAACCCGGCCCCAGCCAAAAACTGCAAAAGAAAAAAGAAAGAAAGAAAGAAAGAAAACTAAAAACTTGAACCCATGCCTCCAGGATCCAGTGGAGTTTGTGCTGTGTGAGAATGTCGGCTATTGGAAAAAAGAAATTGGCCAGGTGTATAATATTGTCTCGGGTTGCATGTGCTTTCTTTGCCATAGCAACCTTGAGAAGTGAAAAGTGCTTTTGCCAGATCTCAGGGAGAGTCAGGTGGGTGGGGTGACCTGCCAGAGGGTCCACCCTTCCCAAAGGACTTTCATCTTCCGTAGGATGGAGGCTCCAAAGGGTCCCATTAGGAAACCAGGGGTGACACTGTAAGTCCCACATAGAGAAACCAAGACTGGAAATGATTAACAGAGTATTCAAGGTCACATCAGCGATGGAGAGGAGAGGAGATTCCGGAAATTCTGATGCTGGGTCCAGGGTTAGCCAAGTGGGAAGAGTAGCACGTTTTAAGGAACCCAGAAAGTGCTAGAAAAATGTAGATCCTTTCCTTATTTCTTTCATTACTGCATCTGAAGGACTTTTTAGAACACCAAAGTGAACAGTTTTGTTGAGTTGTCCAGCTCTGACCCCTGAACCCAGTGCCCAACAGTGACCTCAAACCTGGCCTTCCTTGCAGGGTGCTGGGCCAGCAGGAGTGGGGGACAGGCACGTCCTCCAGCCCGTGGTGCCCTCACAGCTTTCCCCTTCCCTGGCAGTAGATTTTCCTTTTTAATGCTTCAACTCCAGAGGCCCCCAAGGGCTTCTGCCTTAATTAAAATTTAAATTCACAAATCATTTCTTAAACCATCTCACAGTCAGCCAAATAATCACAATCATTAGCGGGTGGTCGGAGTCACTTTCTCATAAATGGTTTTCGAGGGCAGCGGATACGCGGGCTTAGTCCCTTCGCATACTGCTGTCTTCTGCCACCCTTCTCCCCACGGGCCTTTCTTTCTCCGCTTATCTACCTTTGTTTTCTGTTGTCCAGTTCAGAATGCATTGGCGTGTCTTCGTCGGACCCTGTTCCCATCCCCATTCTGTCTTCTGCAGCTCACTTACGCCTTGGGTTCATCTTCGTTTGAGGACCAATTAGCAAGTAAGGGCTTGGAGCCAAGGCAGACTGAAGATGCATTGCGAGGTTGGACAGTTTTTCCTAGGAGCCATCCGGGGGCCTTACTCTTGGGGTGGGTCCTTTAGTCCAGCTACTGCTTCTGGGAACAGCGCCCCCTAGCTGTGATCCCCTTTGTCCAGGGTTCTCAACCTCACACTACTGATGCTTTGGGCTAGAGAAAGTTTTGTACTGTGCATCCTAGGATGTTTGCCCTGGTCTCTGCCTACTAGATGCCAGTGGCAATTCCCAGTTGTGACAGCAAAGTATCTTGAGATATGGCCAAGTGTCCCCAGGGTCAACATCACCCACTTGAGAACTGCCCTAGTCTATAGCTTCTCAAGGTCCAACTCCCTGGATTCAGATTCCATTTCTCCTGTCCCTTTCTCTCTCATTTTTGTTTTCATATTCCCAAACGCTGGCTTTTTTTTTTAGGCCACTCAATACAAACACAGCTTCTTCTATTCCTTTCCCCCTAACAGCAGAGCTTTAGACCCTGGCAGGAAGGACTTAAACCTTGGAAACCCAAGAGAACCTGTTTACTCTTTGAGAGTGAGGCAGGGGGGAGTGTGAAATGCCACATCCCTTTCCTTCCTTTTGGAGAAACCACCACTATGCACCAATGAGGGTGGCCAGATGGGATGTTGTATCAGGTCTGTTTGTCTCTGTAGCTCAGAGTCCTACCCACCCTGCCTCCCTTCCTCCTATGTTGACTCACTGTACCTCAACGTCAGTGTGGGGAAAGAAGGTGGGTGGCTCCAGTCCTAGTTCATTAACTAGCTATGTGTCCTGGGGCTTGTCACTCCTTCCCTCCAGACCTGGTAAGGTGAAAAGGGATGAGTTAGATGATCTCTGCAATTATCCCAGCCCTGAATATGAGTATGCCCAGTCCTCCAAGCCCCAGAGAAGGGAGAGATTCCTTGCTGTGTGGAGGGAAAAAACATGTGTTGAGCTTCTTCTTCTTCTTCTTTTTTTTTTTTTTTTGTAGAGACAAGAGTCTCACTTTATCACCCTCAGTAGAGTGCCATGGCATCAACAGCTCACAGCAACTCCTGGGCTTAGGCATTTCTCTTGCCTCAGCCTCCCGAGTAGCTGGGACTATAGGCACCTGGCTATTTTTTTTTGTTGCAGTTTGGCTGGGGCCGGGTTTGAACCCTCTACCCTCGGTATATGGGGCCAGGGCCCTACTCACTGAGCCACAGGCACTGACCACGTGTTGAGCTTCTTACAGGTTCCAGGCTCTGTGCTGGGTGAAGGGGCTGTATGTGTAAGAATGAAGAGAAGACAGCTGTGCAGCTGAGGGTCTCCTTGCCCGGACAGGGAGGCAGAGGGGTCAGTAGGAACAGTAGTGAGTCAGGGGGAGAGAGAGTAAAGGTACAGGCGGAGCATAGCTCAGTAGAAGGGATGAGAAATTATCTCAGGATGGGGATCAAAACAGGAGCTCTTTCTTTAGAGCCTTAGGAGTTGGGCAATCCCAAGTGTTTCAGGATCCACCTGCTCTGGCTACCTATTCCTATATTTATACTTATAACAAAGCACCCCAAACTTAGTGGTTTAAATCATCCAAAGATTTTGTGGGTTAAGACTTTGGACAGCAAATAGTGGGGCTACCTCGTCTGACGTCCAAGCTCAGAAGGTTGGAAGAGTTGGTGGTGACTCTAATGGCTGGGACCTAGAATCATCCGAAAACTTCTTCACTTATAGGTCTGCCATTTGGGCTGTGGTGACACAAAGGCTGATTATGCTTGGACTGTCAACTGGAGAACCTACATGTGGGCTCTCCCAGTAACTTAGGCTTCATTTCCACATGGTGGCCTCAGGATGATTAGACTTATTTTATGTTGGCTCCAAGAGTGAATGGAAACTTCCAGGCAGAAGCTGCATGGCTTTTTATGATTAGCCTTAGAAATCACATAACATGCCTTCTGCCATACATTATAAGTTGTTGCAGTCACAAACCTATCTAGATTTAAGGGGAAGAGACACAGACCCCACCTTTTGATGGCAGGAGCATCAAAAAATTTGCAGCTGTATTTTAAAACCATCACACCTTCCCTCTTCCCATGCTCAGAGGTCTGAATTTCTCTAAACCTTTAGCAAAGAATCCAATCCCACCTTGAAAAATTTCTCCAGGTGTATTTACACCAAAAGCCTACTTCAATTAATCAATTCTAATGCTCCAATTACTCAGCTTATATTTTCAGACACTGTAATAAGCACCACAAATGAATAGGAATTAAACTGATGGTGCATCACCCTGTGCTATTAGAAAGACCACACTTGATTTCCCAAGCAGCCTTTACCTTTGTGAAATGAACTTCCTTCTGTCACTTCTATCTAGCACGGGAAAATGTTTCCTTAGGGCTGGGGTGGAGCCGGAGTGGATTGGGAAGGCTTCTAAAAGAATGTAGCAATTGTAATTAAAGTAAATTTTAAATAAAGATGGGAGTCTTTTTGGTTTGTATTCTTTTCCTGCTGGAGGAGACCTGGATTCCTATCCAGGCTCTGATACTAAGCAACTTGGGCCTCAGTTTAGCCACCTACTGAGTAAGGGGGCTGGGCTTGACATTTTCTAAGGATCCTCCTAGCCCTAAAAGTGTCTGTGATTATAGGAATATTTGCCAAGGGCAATTTCTAACATCAGTACCTAGAGGCAGCACCTATGTAATAATCATATCCATTTGAATAACTTTCCTTCAAGAGATACTGTTGCACTTCTGGTAACCATACCTTTACCTTACATTTACATAAATACATTCATTCATTTTTATGTAAGTGTTACTGTGCTGTACATTTTCTTCTGAAATTTCCTTTATTTCCTCCACCACCATAATATGTACTCAAAAGCTTCCATATCATACATAAAATTAAGCTTAATTCTTTTCCACAGCTACATAATAGTCCACTGCATAGATAATTCACAGATTACTTAAGTAGACTCTTTTGATGTAAATTTCTGCTTTTTCCATTATTTTGCCACTGTATTAATAATTCTGCAATGAATAACCATGAACATACATCATCATGGTAGTTCATTTTATGTATCAGTAGTACTAAGGGATAACTAGATAACTGGTCCAACACCAGTTTCTGGATATACCTGTGAGGGTATTTCCAGAATCCATAGACTGAGGACAGATGATTTCCCTGACCAATATAGGTGGGCATTATATAATTTGCCGAAGGCCCAGATAGGGCAAAAAGGTGAAGGAAGGGTGATTCTCTATCTTCTTGAACTGGAACATTCATTTTCTCCAGGCCTTGCACATTGGAGTTCCCAGTTCTCAGGCCTTCAGACTCTGGGACTTAATATCAGAAACCTTTCCAGTTCTCAGGCTTTTGGGTTTAGATTGAATTACACCACCAGCTTTCCTGGTACTCCAGTTTACAGGTGGCAGATTGTGGACCAATTCTCGTAATAAATCTCCTACAAATCAATACATATTCTGTTGATGCTATTTCTCAGGAGAACCTTGATGAATACAATCATTTCACTCTTATGCAGGCATATCTATAGAATGTATTTCTGGAAGCAAATTTGCTGAGTCAAAAGTTGCAGGCTTTTATAATTTTAACAGATACTGACAAAATTCTCATCATAGAGATTACAGATTATACCAATTTATTCTTCTACCAATAATGTATGAAAGAGCTTTGTCTCCTCAAATAGTAGATGATCAAAGTTTATAATTTTTGACATTCTGATAAGGTAAAAATGGCATCTTATTGTGTTTTTAAGTCATTTCAGTTTCTTTTTTTGTGAGAAATCCAGGAGTCTTTTGTATCTCTTTTTCTCAGAGAAGTTTCCTCATAGATTTTAAAAGGGCACAACTTAAAACATTTGTAATAGATTTTTTTTTTTGAGACAGAGCCTCAAACCATCACCCTGGGTAGATGTGCCATGGCATCACAGCTCACAGCAACCTCCAACCCCTGGGCTTAAGCTATTCTCTTGCCTCAGCCTCCTAATTAGCTGGGTCTACAGGCACCCACCACAATGTGTGGCTACTTTTTGGTTGTAGTTGTCATTGTTGTTTGGCAGGCCTGGGCTGGATTTGAACTGCCAGCTCTAGTGTTATGTGAATGGCACCTTAGCCGCTGTAATAGACGTTTTTAAATGTATCTAATGGACTCACTCAATGACGCTGTCTTGGTGTCTCTTTTGTACAAGTTTCTGAAACAGAAGGTGACATTCTCTCTCTAGCATTCCACCCCTTTCCATTTTTCTTTTTTCTTTTTCTTTTTGAGACAGAATCTCACCATGTCGCCCTCAGTAGAGTGCTGTGGCATCACAGCTCGCAGCAATCTCAAGCTTTTGGGCTTAAGTGATTCTCTTGCCTTAGCCTCCCAAGTAGCTGGAACTATAGGCACCAACCACAATGCCCAGCTATGTTTTGGTTGCAGTTGTCATTATTGTCCAGCTGGCCCAGGCTGGGTTCGAACCCGCCAGCCTCGGTGCATGTGTCCAGCACCATAACCACTGTGCTGTGGGCACCGAGCCCCTATCCGGTTTTCTTAATTTGTCTTTAGGTAGACTGAAGCTGAACAGCTGACAGAGTGACCACCACTAGCCATGGAATTAGTTTGCATTTGCTAGAAAGAAATACACTCGGTAGATAATATGAACCACCAAGCGTTTCTCTGACTCCTGCACACAATTTTGTCCACAAGTCTCAGGAAATGACTGCACTTTATTTTTGCTGAAGCCTGTTTCTTTTGCAGTACATTTTGTAATCATTATGGGTTTTGTCATAAGAAAAACAACTCCTGGTCTTTCTAGAAAAAGTCAAACATCGGCTGCTTTCCTCATTTATTGGCATCAGCTTTTTCTACAGAATAATGATGGTAACAAAACTTTCTTTTCCTCAGCCCTTCCATCAGCCTGACGTTTTAGGGTTTGGACGTTGAGGAGATAAGAAACCCAGGTTCAAACTCCATACATCCATCAATGTACAAAGTTATGATTTAATAAAAACAAAAAAATAAAGAAAGAAAGAAACCCAGGTCCAGTTTCCTAAGCCACACTTGTCAATGCAGTTAAGTAGATTTGCACAACCAGGGATAAAGATAATACTCTACTTAGATTTTCGTGTGGCCTTAATGTTTGCTAACAAATAGTTAAAATCCCAGAGGAAGGAAGTTTGGGCAGTAAGCCAGATTCCAGCAGTTTTCCCATATCAGGTTTTATGCTAGGGATACTAAAATGAATTGATATTATATAAACCCCTGGGCTCAAATAACTCACATATCAGAGCAGGTCAACCCATAAATAGATATTACAAACATTTGTGTCATGATTAAGCTTCCCAGTCTAACCCCAAGAAGAAGGAGTCCAGGAGGAGATACACCTTGGTAAATTAGTATGAACTGATGTTGGACAACGAGGCAAGTTGTGTGATCAGATAGAAAAGTGAAATAAAAAGATGTATATATGTGTAATGATAAGGGGTTTGGTGTTTCTGGAACAGAAAGCGTGTCAAGTGGCTGAAGAGGTAGACAGGACATGCTGAGCTCTGTTTCTTCTCTGAAAGACTTGTGACTTATCCCGTAGGTTAACTTATTTTTCCCATGGCCAGATGCACGCAGGTGGCATTCTACCTCGTGACAGATTCTCTTGGAGGTGTCTAGGCTTATGCACAATTACCAGCTTGTTGGCTGCAGCAGCGTGCTTTTTAATATCAAGTAAGTATGAAAGAGACAAGGTTTCCATAGTCCCTAAGAAGCTGGACCCACCACATCTGAAGATTGGAGAGAAACTGAGGCCAAAGAAGTGGGTGCAGCAACAGCTACAATGTCCAAATAGTTCACACTCTTTACTGTGAATTGAAATATTCATGCATTTTGATTTAACCTAACTCAATTCTTCATGTGTTTTAAAAGCTCTAAAAGAAAAAGCAAGAAATGATAATATTTAAGAGAGAAAGTGGGGACAGTGCAAGTGGTTCTGCCAATTCTGTCCTCCACGTCTGGCATGGTAGACTATGAGACAGAGCTGATGTTCATGGGCCATAACCAGCATCAGCCTTCCATGTAGCTGTCATAATCAGCGCACCTCTCTGAGCCAAATGTGATTCTAGTGTTTAGATATATGTACTTTTGATACAACCTGGGTGTTAACCACAGGAGAAAGGGCTTATACCAAAGAGCCACGAGTGACACAGCCATTGCTGGGAGACAGGCTGGCTGGGTTGGCCATATACAAAACCAAGCATATTAAAATTGGTTCTATTTATCCATGAGTTCTGCATCCATGAATTCCAACAATTGTGGATCAAAAATATTTGGAAAACAATGACATCTGTACTGACTATCTAAAAACTTTTTATGGTGGGAGTGCCTGTAGCTCAGTGGTTAAGACGTGGTCACATGCTCCAGGGCTGGTGGGTTCGAGCCCTACCTGGGCTTGCTAAACAAAAAACAAAAACCAAAAAACAAACAAAAAATAGCTGAGCATTGTGGCAGGCACCTGTAATCCCAGCTACTAGGAAGGCTGAGGCAAGAGAATTGCTTGAGCCCAGGAGTTTGAGGTTGCTGTGAGCTATGAAGCCACGGCACTCTATCAAGGGTGACCAAGTAAGACTCTGTCTCAATTAAAAATAAATAAATAAAAATAAAAACTTTTTATGGGACAAATTGTGTCCACCCCCCCAAAAAAATGTAATATGTTGAAGTTTTAACCCCTGCTACTTCAGGAAGTGGCTATATTTGGAGGTAGGGTTTTTCTATAAAGCTAATTAAGTTAAATAAAATCATTAATGTGGGCCCTAATTCAATATGACTTATGAGAAGAGGAGTTTTAGGACATAGACATGTACAGAGAGAAGACAATATGAAGCTATAAGGTGACAGTCATCTTCAAGCCAAGGAAAAAGGCCTTAGAAGAAACCCTCCCTAGTGACAAATTGATCTCAGACTTCCAGCCTCTGCGACTGTGAAAAAATTATTTTTTGCTGTTTAAACCACTCAGTCTGTGGTGTTTTGTAATGGCAGCCTTAATATAGTTTATAGAAGGGGTGAGGAGAGGCTGCAAGCGCTCACACTAACAATGCTCGTTCCATCCACTCCCATCTCTTCAAATTCATGAATGAAAAAGGAAACCGATCACCAACATTGGTACTTTGGTTGCTTGTGGTCATGAATGCTCGTGAGGCTTTCCACAGTGTATTGGAAGAGGATGAAAAGGTTGTGAGTGAGAGGAAGACATAGGAGAATTTAGAGCACAGAAAGACATGGTAGAACTCAATTTTGGGGCAATCACATCAACATCAGTGGTGAAGATGGACTGAAGCAGGGCAAGACTGGAGATGGAGAACTATTAAGCTGCTGACACTTCTGCTCTGCTGGTGGGAGTACAAGCTATTACATTCCTTTTTCAAAGAAGTTTGGAGAATACTCGGGGATCTAAAAGTAGACCTGCATTCGATCCTGCAGTTTCTCTACTAGGTGTATATCCAAAAGACCCAAAATCACTTTACA